>CAHIKZ030001214.1:257500-315000 GCA_903632075.3 Acanthosepion pharaonis
ATTTATATTTTATTCTTGATTTTACTTTTTCTAATTAGCTATTCTTCTTAGACAAATGCACCATAATATAAGTAGTGGCAGAAATTGAACCTATGCCAAGAAAATACACTTGGGTCAGTAAAGGTAAGAACCTATCTAGATGATATGTTTGTCATGGTTAAAGTCATTATGTCATATAACAAGTCCCATAATCCATTATAGTCATGGGGATGTGACACAGTCATACCAGCAGAGGTGAGTTTATAACAAGATTAGCTTTATGGAGCCTATTCCTCTTCTGAATTGTCTTTAAATTCAATTTTTCTTTCTTAGAGCCCAGTCAGCACTGCTATTTAGCCCATAGGTGCCTGAGGAGAAGAGAAGTATTCATGCCTTTCCCATGAATATTTGTTCACAAGTAAATGAACAAAACTGAAATTCTAACAATGCATTGTTTTTCTTTTCTAAATCCCTAACCATTACAATACCCACACATTCTATGGCCGGGGCATTAAAATATATGTAGATTTTTTTTTTTTTTTTATTAAAATATATAGAGATTTTTTGGCAACTTTAATCTTCATACATACAAAAAAAAAATGGTGTGTCAAAAGGATGGTTTTTCCCTTGACACTGCTATTATTTTAACTACCTTCATTCCTTGACAATGTTTATTGTTCTAAATAGTGATAAGAATTTTTAAAAAAAGTAAATATATATTGAAAGTGAATTTAATCATTTTCTTTATTCTTGAGAATTGACAACAAAAATATTAAACACTATTTATTTATTAGATTTTTTATTTACAAGAATAATTTTATATAATAAATATGAAAATAATTTATATTCATAAATTTATGAACATTTACTAAATTATTAAAACATGTGAACGAACTATAAGGAAATCCTTATTATTTGCCATTTTCTAAAATTTGAATTGAATGGCAATTTTAAGCCAATACTTAAAGCTTTTGCATCAGTGACAGAAAGTTTGATGTTAGAAATGTTGTAGATAAGATTGGGGATAAAAGATCACTTTCTATCTACTGTGGATGCATAAGTTGTGAAGCTTGTGTTTTAAACAATTTATTTGTATATTGTTTATGTATGATATTGTTTGTTGAAAGCTCTCAACTCTAGAGTTAGAAAGAATGTTTTCATTGCATAGAATTCTAACATCCTTTTTAACTCTGAAACCTGAATCTTATCTACAATATTTCTAATATCAAATTTTCTGTCACTGAAGTGGAGGTTTTAAGTGTTAGCTTAAAATTTGCCATGAGACAATATCACAAGTTTAACTAAAAACCATAAATTTGACCACACCAAATTTGAAAAAGGTTTCATACAAAATTATCTTTGCAGCCACCTTTACAAATACCGATGAAACTACTTTACTCAGGAGATATATATACTGGCATTAAAAAACATATCCAGGAATAAAAACATTATCATAACCACACTTGATAAAGGTGGTAGAATAATTATAATGGATATGAACGTATACATGGAAAAATTAGAATCTCTCTTAAAGGATGACAATACTTACGTAAAACCAACAAACAAATAGTAAATATAGATAAACAAAACTATTAGAAAATGAAAACAAATCCTGGACTAGATTAACAGAATACCACCCTACTACACCCACACTATATGTCTTATCCAAAACTAGGTACCTCCAGTCAATTTTTTGATACCTAAGGTTTAAAATGAATTTTTAAAAATGAAAAAGCATTCTTAAAGATTTTATTTTAGCATTAATTGAAAGCTAAAGGATTAACTTTATCATTTCCAGTAAGTAAAACATTCTGGTATATTTCAGATAGAAATTATATAGATTGGAATGTCAAATATATGCTTGATTTTTTTTTTTTTTAATTTCTTAAAAAGTGGCCATTTTCTTAAATTTTAAGAAATTTGTAAACAAAAAATTTTTTCGATTTTAAACTTCTTCCTAAAATAAATTATATATTTTTGACACATTATTTGAGTAAAATTAGAAAATTTAAAGTTAAATTAATCTGATTTGAAACAAACATTACTTATTTATAGCATAAAAAAATTGTATCCAAACATTTCTTAACAATGTGCCTGAATTTTCTTGTGACTTTATTCATGTTATCGATGTTATTGAGAAGTTACGAGGTGATGACAGCTACTATGGAGAACCAAAATTTATATAATTTTACTAAATGTAAGCGAACAAATTTTTTTGGTTTTTAACTAGTAATTTTTAAAATATTACCATTTTTTCAGCAATTATATAATATTTATTTTTTATTTAATACTTTTTTTTTTAGTCTGGGTTTCGTTTCTTAAATACTTAAAATAAAAATATTTAGTAAAAAAGTAATTAACACAACTAAAACTTAAAAATTTTGAAAGGACTCTTTGCAAACACGTTAACGATGTGAAACAGAACTGGATATTGAAGGGAAATAATTGCAGTGCCTCAGACGACAATCAAATCACATGACATTTTTTAAGGATTATGTCATGTATAGATTCCCATAGATAGAAATTAGAAATTTTTTCACTAAAAATTATTTTAAAATATTCAGGTACAAACAACTGTTATGAACTTTACAAATTTCAATTTGTAAATTTACTTTTCACTTAACCATATCACCAAATTGCATGTTTAAAAGCAATGAAGAATTTTAAACGATTCTTGAAGTAAATAAATTTTTTAAAAAATGAAAAAATTCTTGTAAAAATACATTATTCATCAAAAAAGTTTTATTTCTTCAGATAATAATGTTCTTAATATAACTTATTTACAAAAGCAAGTAAAAGCTTTTCTAATTAAATAATGTCATAGTCTTTTTTACATTTTTTTTTTTACAATTCAGAACAGATTTTCGATGAAACTGGTAAATGTTTTACAAAAAAAAACGAAAAAAAACTGGTGATTTACTTTCTCTAAAGAGGCCTGTTTTTAACTAATAAAAAAAATCCTAGTCTTAAAAATTTAATTTCTCAAAATTTCATGAAAATATGTAGTGGGGTGGAAACATATAAAAAAAAAAATTTTTTTACCAAGATTTTCTTAAAAAAACAAAATTTCAAAAATAATTTCATTCATTTCTGAATATTTCCTGAAAGTTTTATTAAAATTCGACAATTATTTGAATTTTGCAATCTACGTGTGTTTTCCTTGGGAAAAGTGCAAAATAAAACAAACTTTTTTCTCTTTTCGAATGCTGTCGTAAAAAAAAAAAAAAAAAGATTTTTAACCAAAATTTTCAACATGCCAGAAAGGAGTAAAAAATTTCAAAATATAATAAAAAATACTTTGTTCTTTCCTCGTAATAATAACAAATATTTTGATGACAAAACTTTGTTGAATTATGGGGCTTTTTTCATCATGCTATGCTGCTTTTTTACACGACCTACTGGAGGTACCTATCTAAAGCATACAAAACCAGCCTAGAATACCTAGGTGAAGAAGAGAAATATATTAAGAAAACATTTACACTTCTTAAATACCCACATCATTTCATCCTCAATGCTAGAAAATGAACTTACAAAATTTACTAATACAAAAAACTAGAAACCACGAATAACACTTAACTAACAAAAATAATACAAAATTCATGATCCTACCCTCTAACACTCTTTTTACTAAACTTGAAAATAAATTAGTAAATCCCTAATACTAGGATCTTTATCACCACATTCAAGACAATTGGGGATATAATTAGGAAGAAAAATACTAATTAAAATTCAGTAATTATCAAATAATTTGTTTACAATTTGAAATTATCCTGAAGTTTTAATAAAAGTGAAACATGTTAGATTAATAAACATTTCCTATTTGCTTTTTATGTTACCACACACACACACATTTTTTTTTTTTTTTTTTTTTAGAAATTTCTACTTATGTAGGTTTCTCTAAAAATTCCCCAAAAAGATGATACATGATGAAAAAAATATGCAAAACAACAAAATTTTATCATCAAAATCTTTATTATAAAGAGGTGAAAATGAAAAGATTTTTTAGTGTAAAAATAATTTTTTTTAATCCCTTTTAGAACCTTGGAAATTTTGCTTAGAAATCTTGTTTTTCTGGTGTCAATGTAGAACCATAATGAAAAAAAAAAAACATTGATTTGAAAATTCTTGTAAAAATCAGATACTTGTTGGATTTAACGAAATTTCAAGACTTATTCAGAAATGAATTAAATTATTTTTTAAATGTTCATTTTTTAGAAAAAGACAGGACACCTCACCTAGTTACAAAAATCTGCTCTGAATCTTAAAATAAAAAAAGTGAAAGAAAACTATGGTATTATTTAATAAGAAAAGCTTTTAATTACTTTTAGAAATAAAATATATTATGGGCACTATTATCTTCAAAAAAAAATTTGATATATAATGAATTAATTTTTAGTGACCAATTAATATTGTTATTAGATTAAAACTGTACTTACTAATCATATATAATCATTATAAAAACTTGCTACAAGTCAATGATACCCTTCCTAATATTTTAAAAAGTATTTTGAATTTCTTTGTGTGTATAAACATCCCAATTTTTGTAAATAAGGAAGTCCATACACAACATTATCAGAAAATAAGAGGGGTACCTATAGTAAAATTAAAATTTATTGGCAATTTTCTAACATTTCTTCAACAAGCATTTTCATATGTAATGCTCTAAAGCAAAATAACCTAAAATTCAATAATATATTGGAATGCTTAAAATATTTAAAATTTTTAAGATTACTGGGTAGTTAAAAAAAATTATATAAAAAAAGGCATTCACATTTTCATTATATAATTTTTCTAGTTATTGTCCCCTTTAGTTAAATTTCTCAAACATCAGGCTTCCAAAAAATCACTCAATACTTCAAAAAACACCCACTCCATCTTAAGATGCTTTTCTCCAATATTTTAAAATAAAAGTTTAAGAGTAGAAATAAAAATTTACTTCTCCATTTGAAGTCTGTACTAGGAAAGGCTCACTCCAAAGTAGGATGCCTGTTGTATCTCTTTCAGAACCACCTCGCCATGGGAATCCTTCAAGTGGTGTATTTAAATCTCCCAGCCATTCTGGTGAACCCTAAAAAATAAAATTAGAAATGAAATGATCAAAAAATTATTCTGTAACCTTATTTTATGAATTCAGTACTCAACTAGCAGGAAGTAAATACTGAATAAATAAATATCTAAGTTTTTAATATGTATTATTAATAATGTTATAGACAAGCGTATGGTTGCAAGAAAGAAATACGACAACAGCAGAAATAGATTTACGTGGTTTATTTCAACAGGAACGTGAGGGTTTGGGACAGCTACCTTGTGGTAAAGTTCATAAGCCGGTTTTCGGATCTGGTCGATCTCTCATAGTAGTTCACACATGATGACAGTGGTTGACGATCCCCTGCTGTCAGCAGCTGAACGTGACAGGTCTCTATCCTGGGCACCTGTGGACTGCCTGTTGAACTTCCGTGTGACCCCTTTATAGTGATTTTATGGCTTAACAGGCTCGAGAAATGAAGGAGTATAATTAGGAGGGAAGCATTTTTATTGGACAAAAATAGAGCACTTTAAATATTATTTTATTTTTCAACCCGGAACACGCAAGTGTCGGGAACATTTGTAAAGAAAGTTAATGGTCATTTGTGACGGGGCTTTGTCCCGTTCACATCCGGTTCTCGCTCTTGAGTATTTGCCTGTAAATCAGCCGAGATATGTCTTATTTTGTTTTATAACAATAATAATAACATTTATTATTAAATTTTAAAATATTTTAAAAGCATAACAATCAAATACTGTTCTTAGTTACAATAGCATTTTTTTTTTATTTGATTATCTTTTAAGTTGATAAACTTAATTTTATTTGTGCATGGTAAATTTTATTCTCATCCAGTATCCCGAATGTTCTAGATTGTTCCAGATAATTTATATTGTTTTGCATTTTTTTTTATTTGGTTTTAAAACATTTTATTATTGAGTGAATGAATTATGAGTTTTTTATTATTTTTTTTTCTAATTTGTTTGCTCCCATCTTATGAAACAGAATTTTATAAAGCTAAACTTGTTTCATGTACTATGTCACTAGCAAAGAGACTGTAAATTCACAAGTTCAATTCTTCTTATGAATGCTGAGGATGAAATGGATTTTGTAAATTTGCAAAATTGAATTGCTTAACCTGAAAGCTAATCTGTATTGGAAAAGATTTGAATTGGCATTTGAAAATAATCTTTTGACTCAGTGATAGTCATTTTGACCATAACCTGATATTATCAAGAATATGGTAAAATGATAAAAACAGAAAAATATATTAACAAAGAATATTCAATATCTATTTATTCTGGAATAATCATAAATTGAATGCAATTTCAACTGTTACTTATATAATCCTTTGAACTGTTATATTTTTAAAAATGCTTACAAAGTTACTTTTCTCAGTATGGTTAATCATTAGTATACTAAGTGAAAATTTAAGAATTTCTCACCTGAAATATTGTCATTATTATTCATTTTTGACTAATTTTTCTTTTCATTGATTATTATATCTAATACCATGAGTGTAATAAATAACAGAAATATAACAAAAGAAACAAAAATGAATAATGACAATGCTTCATCTCAGAAATTTGAACAAGTTAAAGCTATTATTAATAGGCATAAAAGTAAGAAAAATAAATAAAAACACTAGTTTAAAACTCCTATACTACAAATGGAAATAAACAACATGGCAGCATAGTTGCAATCAGAAAGATAAGCAATAGGCTCATATGACTTGTTTGAGCAACAAATGCTGATAAAATCTTGTAATAAAACTTGTAACAGCAATATCATGAAAAGAAAAGCTGGTAAGGATGAGAGTTATAAGTTCAAATCTCATCAAATATTTTCAATATTTTTGATCCATTCTGCATACAAAATAGTTATAGCATAATAGGCAATTTTCAGGAAATTTCATTATTTCCATCCTTCCAGAAATTTAAAAAAATTTCTTAACTTTTACAGTCTTCTAAAAAATTGAATTCTCTTAAAATCTGAATAAATGGTAGTTCAGAAAGTTTATAATATAGTGAATAGCAAAATGATAATTTTTTTTTTACCTGATCATCACAGAATCATGGCAGATTAGTATTAGCTTGATGAAATACTGCATCCTCTCTATTAATTCCAGATACTTTTTGTTGATTATTGCTTTCCATTGGTTTAATTGGGAGCTGTAATTGTTCAAATCAATCATTTGTTTCTCTAGATGTTCATAGTATTGGACTCCATTTTAATCCCATCATATGCAAATATTGCCTTCTTTAGATAAAAAAAAAAAAAAAAAAAAAAACATTTCCTTTATTTTATTTACTTTGTAATCTCTTTTATCCACTTTTTATCAAATGTCATAGTTTTATTTGAAATGGAACACTTTCAGTATGTTTAAGTAGCTAAGCAAATGTAGCAATTTTGTGCAGTAGTTACTTTTAATGTTTTTGCTTACATGAAAGTCAAAGCAACATAACCAAACCAGTACAAATGATTGTCAGTACTCGATTTAGCTATTTTGATTATGTTATTTCCTGTGTTATATAACAGTTATTCTCAGGTAATATAATTATTGTGTCACTATAAATGGTTAAATCAGTTAAAGTATAGGATACAGGTTCGATTCCTGTCAGAGGACTAATAATTTCTATGAAAATTTCTCGGACATTCAGGCCGGTAAATGTTGTTTAATATTGTTTATTATAAACTGAGCATTTACTTAAATATTTGTATGTATAAACATAAAAATGTCTTAAAATATATATATGTGTGTGTATATATATATATATATATATATATATAGTAGTGCTGTGAAAAAGTATGCCTAAGATAATATTTTAATTTTATTTTTCCAGGTAATCAACAATTCCTAATTAAACTATATATTCTTTAGGAGAAACAAATTAAATTAAATAAATTGCAACCACTTTCAAAAGTTTTTAACAAGCTAGAATAAAAATATTAATTAAAAATTTAAATATGCAAAAGTAAGTGAATCCTTACATTTACACTCCGTTTGTTTGTTTAGTGGCATATCAACTCCTTATGGGTCATTTAACGTCAACAACCCTGTCAGCTGGTGCTTCAGAATATGCTGACTGCACCTCTGCTGAGGGGCAAACCCCACCCCTAATGAGACCACATATTTGCCATGATGTCAGGGAACAAGATCCTGGTGGTTAGGGGCTTCAGCACTCAAGGTTAGATATTTCTGATTCCCACCATTTTGGCCCTTACTTGGACTAGACAGGTGGTTAGACAGGCTTGATCTGATTAATTGGCTGGTTGCATCAATCCCTAGCACCTATATGTTTAGTCCCGATTGTAATTTCAATATGCACTTGTGGCAAAAAGAATTGTTGTGTTCATTTTTCTAAGACAAAATTGTTGTGTTCAGCTGAAAATTAAATTTTTATTTGTGAAGTGAAAAATGCTAAGGTTAAAAATTTAATTTTCTGATGAATACAACAAATTTTTGTCTTAACAAACAAAACCCTTTTGACATTGTGCTAATGTCGAAGTACTCGGAACAAAATGAATATGCATCAACATGGTAATTTTCTTTCTTCCTTTAATAAGGATACTAAGAAACTTGTCCGTGATTATGAGAGGATCCTATTAAAAATAAGTAGACAAACGTTGTCTAAATTTTTTTTAATATATATATATATATATATATATATATATATATATATATAGTGAGGGGAAACATATTTGTAAACATACAAATTTGTAATTTATTGTATTTCCAACTAATGAATAAACATGCTTTTTACATAATTAACTGCACACAGATGCATAACTAAATATGCATAGAAAACAGAAAAAAATTTTGATTTAATAGAAATAAATACCATTTATCCATTTCAATGGGTGAAAACGTATTGTGACACTAAGTCATTGGCCTGTGGTCAACTCCAAGTCGCAGCGCAAAGCTGTGATATTTCTCCTACTAGTGTTTAGGGGTTGACTCTTAGTCGCTGCCACCAACCTGTGTCCCAGTTGATTGGTGGTCGTCACTGCCTGGTAGGATCCTTTGGTCAAAGTAGTCAATTTGAAAAGGCTTCACACCAGATGCAACCGGTTTGACACCAGCTCCATTGTTCTAAGCTCACTTCCAATGTCTGGTTACCAAAGCAACTACTTCGATCTCAAGCCTAATCTACCCACATTGTGATTTTGATCTTAGGTAGACGCGATCAATCAGGCATTGGGCCATAGTGTAAGATGAGTCTAAACTGGAGGCGATATCGCACAAGCATAAAGTAAAGAAGCTATTAAAAACCCAAGAGGTTCAAAATATGTTGAAAGAAACAAATTAACTTTTATCTGTCTGTTATATACAGAAGTGTGTGTTTTTCTCCCAACCCATATTTTTTTCCGGAGAGTGACACTTTTATGCTTCTTAGGTAAGTTCTGGTCTTCTAAGTCAACTGGTTTAGTTTTTAAGTGCTGGCTTAGCTTCTTTCATTAGTATAACTTGCTATTGGTAGGAAAGGTGAAGTTGGAGGTTGTGGAATCTCTCAATCAGCTTCTGCGAGGCAACACTCTGGTTCCTGCTATTCAAACTGCTGGACTGAAACTTCTCAACAACTACTGGCAAACTGCTTATATGGACACCAACCAAAAACCAGTGTGGGGTTAGATGCAGCCTGGGGTTTTTGGTAAATCCCAATTTCTGACAGGGGACCTCTTTGTTGTCTGGCTAGGAAAATTAATTGCTTTCCATTTTTGGGGGTTCCCTTCAGTCATGGGGAGAGGTTTCAGGATAGCTATCCTCCCAAACCCCCTCCTTCTAACATTGGTACCTCATACCAAATCCTTTCAGTGGGCGTTAATAATTTCCCCGTCTTTCTCATCAAATTACCTCCACCTATCACCATTGCCACCACTCGACCAATGGCGTCTTGGCCATGCAGGTGTGGCTAAGCTGGCCTCATTAAAATTATAAAGTAGAATTTTTGTTTACAAAATTCTCATTCTCACCGGTCAAAATTCTTAAGAATAACACATGGCTCTGTCTCTTAGAATCTTTGATATCTTTGATGCTCCTGGCGACTTTGCATCTTCTTAACCCGTGCTTTTACAAACAACATCAATCAATTGTCAAGGCTTCTCGGAAAAGAAAAATAAATCTCTTCATTTTCAAATTGGCAATTCTTTTGAGATATTTTCTCATGCCAAAATTCTATAATCAACATGTGGCCACTTAAAACCATATCCTCGACACTTGATTATTCTGTGTTTTTATTGACCAGTACTTTTACAACATCATCAATCAATTGTCAAAGCCCGCCATTTTGTTCCCTTTGTGGAGTTTAGCATCTACACAGACCCTTGGCTTCTTTGAGAAAAATAAATAATGGTAATTCTCTCCACACTGCATTGGTAAATATTTTGGAATATTTTCTCATGCCAAAATTTTTATAATCAACATATGGGCCCCATCGCCTGGTCAACTTCTAAAATCTTGAGATTTTGAATGATATCTTGTTCTTGGTTTTTCTTTAACCAGTACTTTTACAAACATCATTAATCAATTGTCAAAAGGTTGCATATGGCCTTTTTGTGAGTCCACTGTTTATGCCAATTCTTGGGTTTTTGAGAACAGTAACATTTTGGGAAATAAAATCTTTTTTAATATCGAATGGTATATCTTTTGGGATATCTTCTTTCCATTCTTAGTATTTCTTGTTTAATTTTTATGGTTAATTAGTTAATCAATTACTATAGCTAAATAGTGTCAGAGTATTCATACAATGCAAATTTCAGATTTTAAAACTTTTAAAGTTACAGGAAAATCTCAGACAACCTGAATATTGAATATTCTATTTACTACTATTAGTTCATTCATTGCAAGTTATAAAAAACTCAAAACTATTGAAAACCAAAGAAGAATAGGTGCTCCACTGAAGATTTCTTCAAAATCTTTGAGGAAATTAATGTGTCAAATTAAACAAAATCCAATGGTTATTTGTCAAGAGTTGCAGGATGATTTGCTTTCACCAGGAATCTTTGTCACTAAGCAGACAATAAGCAATGAAATTCATAGGAACAATCTTAAAGTCATGCTCCACTGGTATTGAAAAGACACAGAGATGCCAGGTTGAAATTTGTTTGTGAACATAAGGAAAAATTGTATTGAGAAAGCGTATTATGGACAGATGAAACAAAAACTGAGTTGTTTGGATTTAATTCTAGAAATCATGTATGGAAGAAAGAAGGCTATGTCTTCAAATAAAAGAATACAGTTCCAACAGTAAAATTTGGTGGTGGCAGCATTATGGTTTTGGGATGTTTTTCTGCAAAAGGTACTGGCAACCTATCAGTAATAGATGGTAGAATGAATGCCACTGCATATATCAAAATATTTTGAAAGCAAATTTAATGATTTCGGTTGAAAATCTTGAACTCCCTCTTAATTGGATCTTCCAACAAGATAATGATCCTAAGCACACTGCAAAATCTACAAAGAAATGGCTTGCTGAAAATAATGTAAATATGCTGAAATGTCCAAGTCAGTCCCTAGATTTAAATCCACTTGAGAATCTGTGGTGTTATTTGAAAATTCAAATCCAATTGAGAACTCCAATAAATATATCTCAGATCTGAAGACCATATAAAAAGAGGAATGGAACAAAATACCAACTAAAATTTTCAAATCATTAACTGAGAACTACAAGAAGAGGTTGGCTGCTATAGACGTGAATAATGGCTATTCTGCAAAGTATTAAATGAAGATTATATATATTCTTTTTTGTATTGTACAAATACTTTTTCCACTGATTAGAATGGATAAATGGGATTTATTTCTATTTTTTCTGTTTTTTATGCATATTTAGTTATTATGCATCTGTGTACAGTTATTGTTTAAAAGTATGTTTATTCATTCATTGGAAATACAATAAATTAAAAAATTGTATGTGTATGAATATTTGTTTCCCCCCACTGTATATTAGGTTTCTTTAAAAAGTAGCAAAATGATTTGTAATTAATACATTATTAATGACTAAAACAAATATTTACTAAGATCAGTTCATACTAGCACAAATTCATGTTAGCGACAGACCAGTAAGGACCAAACTCAACAATAATGCTCTCTAAGCTGAGTGTACCAGTAATAGAATCACTTTGATTATATTCATCATTTTTTTTTTATTATAGCATTGTGTAAAAATATTAATAAAAATAAATAAACCAACAGCGATCTGTTATTTTATAGCTTCCACTGTCAGAACAATATGCACCCCCCATTCTTATCTCTATTATACTACTGCTAAAGCAGCTTTCAGGTCTTCTGACTTTTTATTAATCTTGTTTTCTATAGGTTTTTATGTCATATCACTTTACAGTATCAAAGCATTATCATTTAACAAGACAGAATCAATATACACGTGAAATATCATCATAGTTTCTTATTTTTGTTGGATATTACCACTATGATCAATATTTGAAATTGTATTTCCATGCTATATTTTTTGCAATTTGATATCAGATCATTTACTGAAATATTTTTATGCCCTATGTAACGAGCATGCACGGAAACATCCTCGAACTGTGTGTGTGTGTTGTCTCCGGGCACACCTTCGAGTACCATAATGGACTTGACCGAGGACTACAAGAAGAATACGCGCGAGTTGTTTGGTGTCTTTTTTTGGGCGACACGAACCGTTGCAGTCGGTCGTCCGTTGGCAGCAGTCTTGGGTGCTGTTTTGCTCGTTTGCTGTCGTAAAGTGTTCGTTCGCAAGAAGGCGTTCGTTTTTGTGTTGCAAGTAGGCATTTGTTTTCGTGTCGCATTCATTTTTTTGTGTCATGAGTAGGCGTTCATTTTTGTGTCGCAAGAAGTTGTTTTTTTCCCCCCATTTTCTTGCACAAGCTATTTCGGTATTATGGCCTTCGACCCGAAGCTGATACCACTGTTCAACACAAGTGATTCTGGACAGTCGGTAGTGGAATGGTTGGAGAAGGTGGAACTAATATGTCAGTTGAACGGTGTGAAGCGAATTGAGTTTGTTATCCCGATGCGTTTGGCAGGTGGTGCATATGCTGTGTACCAGCAATTGAGTGAGCAGACTTCAATTGCGTTAAAAAAGCGTTATACACAGCTTTCGCTTTAGATCCCTTCTCCGCATGGAAGCAGCACGTCGCCTTCAGCCAGGGGAGATGGTCGATGTCTTTTTGGCAGAACAGAGGAGTTTTTAAGAGCGTCATCCCAGATGGAAGACCTGGATTTGTCACATGTGTTGGCACGAGTTCGCGCTATTTTGAAGAAGTGTACTGGTCCTACAGAGCAGGCCACAGTGGCTGCACAGTTGAAGGAAACAGATGTGCACACAGGTGCTATAAATGTGATGGACCCAATCATAGGACGGCGATTGTCTCCTGGTCGCGTGAACCATCCAAAGGTGCTGGTACCAAGCACCAATGGACCATCACTTGCTATCGATGTCATCGGCAAGGGCACATTGCTCGGTGCTGTCGGGAAACGGGCAAGGGGCGAATTCAGCGTAATCTCCTCCCCAAAACCCTTGTAAATGGTGCATTGCCTGTAGTGACAGTTCAGATCAAAGGAATACCACGTATAGCTCTGGTGGATACAGGATGCACACAGTCACTAGTCTGCAAGTCATGCTGTCGCATGGCATGGACAAGAAAATCAACATGCATGCTTACAGTAGACGGAGGCGCACTTGACTGCTGTGGAATCGGTGGTACAAGTTAGCGTTCCAATTGCAAAGCCGTCCATCGCTATGGAAGCCCTAGTTGTTGACGGAGACCTGCTTGGATTTGACTTCCTGCTCGGACTAGATGCCATCAAACAGTTGGGAGGAATATCTGTAACTGACACCGGAGAGGTGAAGTTTCCGCAGTGTGTCGAACCAGTCGTTGCTGCCATCACCATTACCGAGCCCGATTTTAAAGTAGAATTCAATGAGATCACTTGGAGGTGGACCGCATCTTGGAAATGGGCTGGCAACCAACCCCTGAATACGTTAAGAAATAGACTGGCAGAATATCCAGCTCCCACACAAATTCAGGAGGAGTATGCTTGGGAACTCCAGATTTGGATAGATAACGGCTGGCTGCTTCCTTACCCGGAGGAGGAACTCGGAACCCCAAAGGGTTTAATCCCCCTTATGGCCGTTCTGCAGGAAAACAAACAGAAGGTTCGGCCCGTTATGGACTACCGGGAACTCAATGAGTATGCTGACGCGTATGCAGCCAACACAGATGTTTGTTCGCAAAAATTACGCGAATGGCGTCAGCAAGGACCAAATGCTGCAGTGCTGGACCTACGCTGGGCCTATCTGCAGGTACACGTCGACAAGTCCCTTTGGTCATTCCAAACAGTGGAGATTAAGGGACAAAGGTATTGTTTAACCTGCTTAGGATTTGGGCTCAATGTTGCCCCTTTAATCATGTGGGCCATTGTTAATACCGTCTTGAGCCAGGACGAGATCGTCAACGCAGCCTCCTCCTCTTATATTGACGACGTTTTTGTTAATGAGAGTGTGTGTTCTGTGGTCCGCATCAAGGAACATTTGGAGCAGTTTGGTCTGTCAAGTAAGACCCCGGAGCAGCTAAGAATTGGCACACACGTACTGGGATTGCATGTCTGGGAGGAGCAAGGAAAACTGCGATGATGTTGTGGATGTGAACTTCCGGTAGTCCCCGATAAACTTACCCGCTGAATTGTCTTCTCGCTGTGCGGGAAGTTGACTGGTCATTTTCCTGTATGCGGTTGGTTACGTGTCACCATGGCATTTGTGAAGCGGAGGACAAACACTGTTACCACTGGATGGGACGATGAAGTACAGGACCCTTTTCTAGCCCAGATGATCGACGACATTTTAAAGAGACTAGCCCAGGACGATCTAGTGAAAGGTGACTGGTGCATCAGTGAACAAAATCTAACCGTGTGGGTAGATGCAAGCTCCTTAGCCACCGGTGTGGTTGTGGAGAGCAATGACACCGTGGCAGAAGATGCAAGCTGGCTCCAACTGGTGCATGAAGACAAGCACATCAACTTGGCTGAGCTCGATGCTGTGTTGCGAGGTGTCAACCTTGCATTACAATGGAAGGCCAAAACCATTAATTTACAGACAGACTCAGCATGTGTGCATCGCTGGGTAGCTGACACTCTGTCCGGACGGACAAGAGTTCGCACCAAGGCAGCCTCCGAGATGCTAATCAGACGTCGGCTAGCCACACTCCAAGAGTTGGCCTTAGAATACGAGCTGGACATTGATGTAGAGCTTGTCAAGCCATGCAACAATCGAGACAATCAACTTACTAGAATACCGCAGTGATGGTTAAATGAAATGCGCAAAATAACAGAACCCAGAGAACCTATGTGCGCTGTGGCTGAAGAGCGAGATGTTGCTCAAGTAGGAGCCATTCATCAATCCAGCGGACATCCTGGTCTGAAGAGAACACTCTATTTTGTGAAGTTGATCGACCCAAGAGTAACAAAAGCTGAGGTATGAGCAGTGGTTAGGGGATGCAAGGAATGCCAGTCAATCGACCCGGCCCCTGTGCATTGGAAACCGAGGAGGCTTGATGTCTCGGAAAATTGGCACAGGGTTGCGATGGATGTAACCCATTTCGGACATCAACTATACCTGACGCTGATAGACTGCAGCCCAAGTCGTTTTGCCATTTGGAAGCCCTTGCACCACCAAGACTCTGCTAGCATCATCAAGGAGCTGGAAGTAGTGTTTTGTGAAAGAGGGCTGCCGGTTGAGCTGCTTACGGATAATGGCACAGCATTTTGTGGAGAGAGGTTTGCTGCGTTTGCAAAGATGTGGAATGTACAAATACGATTTCGCTGTGCCCATGTGCCATCTGGGAATGGGATAGTTGAGAGATCCCATCGTACAATGAAGCACATCGTGATGAGAACACGGTGTTCAGTTTTGGAAGCTGTATATTGGCACAATGTTACCCCAAAGGACAATAAAATGGCTTCAACTGCACTGGCGAATGCAACCTACACTTACAGTGTCTGCATTAAGGGTATCGACGCAGCTTTGGTGCGTGACGACAGAGTTGCCAATACTTATAAAGTAGGAGAGACTGTCTGGGTGAAAAATCCTCACGGAAGGTGTACGATACAGTTCAACAAGGGTACGGTGACACAAATTAATAGCCCACACTCTGTCTCTGTTGATGGAATTCTGCGCCACATAAAAGATGTGCGTCCAGCGTGCGAAAAGGATTATTCCATCAGCAACACGTTAGTTCTTCTTATGATGATGATGATGATGAAGCCCCGATGGTATATATAAAATCACAGGAAGAGCACACCTCAGAGAGTAGCGCGCCTGATGAACCTATGCAGGATGAGCTCAGCAAGATGTCTGAAGAGAGCACCACTGAGGAAGCGCTTGAGACCATACCACTGAGACGGAGCACCAGGCAGAAACGGCCTGCCTCACATTGCTATTTGTGTGATCTAGAGATCAGGGAGGAGTGTAACAAGCATGCATGGAAACGTCCTCGAACTGCGTGTATGTGTTGCTGTCGGGCACACCTTGAGTACCATAATGGACTCGACTGAGGACTACAAGAAGAAGATGCGCGAGTTGTTTGGTGTCTTTTCTTGGGCGACACGAGCTGTTGCAGTCGGTCATCCGTCGGCAGCAGTCTTTGGTGCCGTTTTGCTCGTTTGCTGTCGTAAAGTGTTCGTTCGCAAGAAGGTGTTCTTTTTTGTGTTGCAAATAGGCGTTCATTTTCGTGTCGCATTCGTTTTTTGTGTTGCAAGTAGGCGTTTGTTTTTGTGTCGCAAGTAGGCGTTCGTTTTTGTGTCGCAAGAAGTTGTTTTTTTTTCCCACCATTTTTTTTGCACACCCTAAGAATAATTTTCTGCATTGGTATCTATAAATTGCATTGCTATATATAATTTTAAGTTATTTCCACTGCTATTGCATAAATTTGAAACTTTTTAATTCAGGTGAACAATGCCAATTCTTATTAGAAATTTGAGTACATAACTTAAGCATATATCAGCACACCTATAATAAACTGTGTGGGTGTGTGAGAAAGATTTAAATTTGAATAAGAATCCAATATAATAACAAATATATAAGATAATTTGGAAAACTTCTATTTTAATATTTTTTGCCAATGAAAAAAAAAAGAATTTTATTTCAACAAAATATATATTAGCAATCAAAAAATGATTTATATTAAACTGTTAAATTCCATGCTAAAGCAATAAATACTTAACATTAGGTGGATAATAGAAGAAAGGTTTATTGTACACAATCAGTACAATATGAAATACGGTAGTGTTATACACACAGGTCAATCTAGTAATGAGTGCCACTCATTGGAAGGTCAGACATGCTTGTGTCATCTCGCTCTCACTCTTTCTCCAGTCTCTCGTAGACAGTTGACTTACTATAGTGTAATCATTCATGGGGGTGACCAGTTATTCCATTACATCATAAAAATACAAATGCTTGATTTTTATTTTAACTGTATTGTTATACAAATTAGATTGTAACTAATTTCAACTCCGATTTTATTTTTATTTATATATACAGTTATTTTAAGTTTTATATATTCCATATTGTTTCAGTACTAATTTAGTAAGAACTGGTCATAAACTGAAAAAGTCCAGTTGTATAATAATTATCATGGACTCATAAATCACTATTTTAATCTGATTAAATTATATTCATTTTTTATTAAAATGGTGTTTTAAAAATTTCAATCACAAATTGGAATAAGTGCATTGAGTGTAGTGTTTAATTTTAAGACCCTTTTACATTTGTATTTTCCCTTTAAAATTTGCTATGTTTTTCTGATGCATTTATGTGTGTGTGTGTGTATATGTATGTGTTTTTATTACTTAAATGTTATTTTTTATTGGATACTCATATTTGAGTAAACATTCTGTTTATTTATTTATTGACCAAGAAAAGCTTAATAGAGTCTTTAAACACGGATTTTTCTCTGACTCTTGAAATAGACATATCTGCTCAGTTTCATATCTTAATGTAAACAAAGCAATTTGTAAAGAAATGGGATGGATTTTTTATTTATTAATCCAACAGATTTTCGTTACTTAAACTTTTTTTGTGGATACTTGTATTTGAGTAGACACCCCATTTATTTATTAAACAGTATATTTATTTATTTTCATCTACTGGCCTTACCTATTTGAGAAATCTTATTAGAGAAATACATGCACTCTCTGGCAGGATTCAAACCTGTGTTCCTCTAGGGGAAACTGTCATAAAGTCTGACATACTTTGACCTCTTGGCTACAAAGTGCGTCAATGACTAAGCAAAGCTGAATAGTGCCTTTATACAATCCTGGTCACTTTTTCTGCTGCAAATCTTGAGGTACATTGGCGTTTGGGTAGTTTTATCAATATCATGCCTTCTAACTTGTACAATCCATACACCATCATAGACTTTGGTGAAAGTACTGTATCATTATTTTTTAGTCCAATCTTGTAAGAGAAGATTACACTGAAGGTCAAGTTGCAATCTCTTGTTATTACAATACACAGCATCATGCACTGCTTCCTTGCAGAAAACCACTTGACAGTCCTGTGATACCTCTTGATGATCCCATTTCTTAAGCAGACATCAAAAGTGTAGCTGGACACTTCATTCTTCCATCAAGGCCTTGAACGTCCTGCTGTTGAACATGATGTCTAGCTGTAAGCTCAAGCATTAGGTACCTTTCACAGAATATACACTCCAGCTGCCAAAAAATGCTTGCTAAATCTTGCAGCACCAAAGGTCAACAATCTGTTGGTCTACTGTCAATCATGGTCATGTAAGGCTTGTTTCCATAGTGGGTGATGTCCATTCCCAATCTGGTCCACATGTTATGTACCTCCCAGTTAACAATCCTGCCAACATACAGGTTCTGGATATTGATTGGCATTTGGAAGACTTTCAAAACTATGACTAATTGTTGCCACTCATATAGAAGGGTCAATCTATTTTGAAAAGTAGGTGGTATACCTCACACTAAGATGACCTGTCTTAATGGATATCCATTATTTGTTAGAGATCCAGTTTGTTCATGACGGTAATGCATATCTGTGGGATAGGGTTGAATTCCTCTGTAGCACTCTAGTGAGTCCATCAGCCTTAATTTGATTGAACCAAATCAGCCTCATGTCGATGAGCAAGTTGTACTCTTTGATCTCCAAACATCTTATGAGTATTCATATACTGTCTTTTGTATTTGCCCATGATCAAAGTGTCAGCAATCCAACAATTCTACTTGTATTAATATAGACAGAATCAGTAATCAGGTGCAACACTATCACTTTCCATTGATGAATTATCAGACATCATCCAGAAGCAATTAGCACACACCAACAGTATCCCTGTTTACTTCCAAAGAAATTGTGGAAACTCATGATACCATCTTTTGACCACTCATGCTATTACTATACTCATCTTTTCCTAACATTAGTTTAAACTGACATTAGAACTTGGGCTTAAAAAAATGAAGAGGAAAATGACTGATTTGATACAACTTATATTAATTTTTTAAATGTGTAAAAGTATTCTTCCATATATCAATATTTTTCCTACAATCAAGTATAATTTAATTTTCTTTTCTAAGAAGTTTTTTTTCACCCCAACTAAAGCAATAAAGCCACTAGGATACAAGAGGTTACTGAAAAACTATTAAGGAAAGAGGACAATAAAAGAATCAGAAGGCAGGAGATAACAATTGACATTGCATTTAAATTTTTGAAGATCAAAGTTGAATGGAAAGTAAGAATCCAGAAGAGAGTTCCACAAGTTAGAAGTGCGATAGAAGAAGCTGTTCGCATAGAACTTGTGTTTACATGTAGCCATTTTCACTATAAATTAATGAGATCTGTCTGCTAATCTAGTACTGCACTTAAATTCATAAAATCTAGGTACTATAGAGGCAAGTTTATCAGAACAATTACTATGAAAGTATTTATAGAAAAGGCAAAGGGAGCTGTTACAGCAGTGGGAAAAGGACTGATGCCAAGATGCTAAGTCAGGACCAATAACATTGCAGATTACTCTTTGGATTTTATTAAGAATCTCTAAATATCAGGAGCTCCAGACCTGATGTGGCACCAAATATTTAAAGCAAGGGTGAATGATGGACTTATAAATATGTAAGATATATTCTGGCAAGAAAAATTGTCTGGCTCAATGTAGTGAACCAACTTTCTTAGATGCAGACTTAGCAATTGATTCAATATCCACTTTCCATTTCATGTCAATAGAAAACGTTAGTCTGAGAAGGTACAATGAGTCACTCTCCTGGAGGTTAGCATCAGCTATTCTGTTGGAAGGTAAATGTCAATTTCTTGAGTAGTTGTCACTTTTTAATATATTATTAGTGATAATTTAAATTAAATTAATTTATTTATAATAAAGTGTTATGGTCTTAAATTGGTATGATCTGTCTACATATACCTGAAGTATCTTAAGGAATCTAAGTTTTGTCATTCTAAATATATGAACTAGAGAGGTCTGGGTCAGAATACATTTTTTGCTAGCTAATGAAATGTTACAAACATCTAACAAAAATGTGAATAAGTGAAATATTACAAGAGATTTAACACCCCAGATTTATATAGTTCCTGGTTACCTCTGAGCAAGTTTAATATGAAAAGCTTCCTTTCATATGCTGGGAAATTATACAAAATGTTTAAAAAGTATTAGTTTTGAACATCTAATTATTTAGCAATTATTTTATGTAGCACTTCAGGACATGGGCAGTCATGGCGCTCCACAATTTTCTATCCTTTGTTGTAGCTAAGCAATGTTTGTTCCCTTACTATCACTACTATAAGATTATTAGGGAGAAGTTGATTTGTTACAAAACTACACTCATTTTCTATGTGAAACATTTTCTAATTCAAATTAATTTGTTTCAAATTCAATGAATGAAACAAAAATAAATAAAATTTGGATAGAAACACCTTTTTTCAGATAAAAACGATTCATATCCTATTTGTAATTTATTTTTCTCTTTATGGCTTATTTATCATAATATCAAATTATGAAGGTGATTGTAGTAAATGCCATTGTAGTAAATACCATTGAATTTTGATGTTTAAAACAGAGGTTCAAGCATTGTAAGATTAAATACAGAAAATAGAAATAAATGATGTTGTTTAATGGCTGAGAGGAATAAGACTTTCTTTTTTTCTTGCGATGTATGTATAATCTCTCCTACTTCAACTTTTCACTTGTAGAAAAGTAGTATATAATACACTTAGATTGCCTCTCTAATTTCTGCAACTGTGAAATCAGGTGGTTGCATATTTGTAAGATCAATTTTTCATTATAATTTCCATGAAAGCTTTACACTGGAAATTATATTCTACATATGGACGCATAAAGAAAATGAAATTAATATATTGAAACAAACCTGCCTCTATCTGAAATAATCCAATGTGGCTCAAAGAAGATAAATTATATTTTACTATTAGTACCATAAACAGAGATAATACTTTCATGATAATCTAGTCAATACTAGTTTAACTATGTCATCAGAAAAATGACAGCATTTAAGTAATTCTACAAGTGCTTTGTACTTATAAAATATTAAAAACTTTATATTTTTATGTTCTATATTTCTGAATATTAAACAAATGATATAATAATGAATAATTATGATTTCTTTCACTAAAAGAAAATCACTTCATCATCAAGAGTCCACTACATAAAGAGGAGCAATTAACCTATCTTTATTGATTCTTATACTTATTTTCCAACTATAAATTTAAACAATTTTTACTTACATATGCCCTGGTTGCTTGGAAAGAGACTTTAGTATTACTAGTTACTTTGAGGTAGACATTATCATTTCATAAGCAATATAAAAGATTTCCATTAAATGCAACAGTTTTGCCTAATGTTTAACTATTCACTCTTTTTTTTTATATTCACCTGACTTCAGCCAATATTTTTTTCAATTCAATTCTGATATTCCTAGTTTAAACTTACACCACAATGGTAAATATTTTTATTTTGATTTAATATTTTAAAATAGATAATATCATAATATTCACTTTTCCAAAATAAGAATATCCAAAAATCACTGTCTTATAAGAGACTAACTCAGATAATAAGCATAAATACCCATTTGACTCACAAGTGAATGGCAGCCATCAGCTGTTCTGGTATAGCATATCTGTCCATTGTTTGACATTGTTTTATGATGCAGGGTTAATGATGAAGTATCTTGGGTTCAAAACTGACAAGTATATAAAAAAAAAGGAAAGTTCCTGTCTGGTTAGTTGTTATTTCTAGCGCTATCTGTTCTGGAAATGGGTGATCATTCTACATTGAATTAAAATGTCAAAATGTAAAATAAGGGCCTAATTAGTTCAAATTACAGAAAAAAAATTACTAGAATTTTTTTTCCCCCAGTGAACTTGAACAGGTCCTTATGTAGAAATTTACCAAATTTTCTTTAATGAATAAACTAAACTCAATGCAGTGTACTCACTATTTTATTGTTATTAAATTAATATTTAATAAAGAAAGTTTCTTTAAATGAATATTGCTTTTCATGAGGTGTAACCTTTTATTCAAATAAATACTGTTTCTTTTCCCAGATAATCTTTGTCATAAACAAAATTTATGATTTTTCTCAACTAAAAATAGTTGTTAAACCTTTTTATCAACTTGATGAATACTACTAATGTTGAATGATGTTGTCAGATATGATAGTATAATTATTAATTCTGATAATTTATTTCAACTTAATTTACAGAAGTAGTAGTTAGGATAAAAATGTCAAGGAAGTGTAAGTTTAAGGAGGAATGGAATGACAATCCTGAGTTCTTAGACATGTGGCTAGTGATGTTCACCATTCATATTGTAACATATGCCAAACATCATTTGATATTAGCAACATGGGCTTATCTGGAAGCAGAGATTCACTGGTTGCTAAAAATGACCTTCTCATTTTTCTTTCAACTTCTGTTCAGATTTGGTCATGTTGTTTGCTCAGATGTTTCCTGACATTGCCAAAAAATTTGTATGCAGTGCAACCAAAGCAGCATACCTCATTTGTTTTGGCTTGGTACCCTATTTCAGAGAGTAACTTATAAAAGGCATCAGACAATCAAATTGCTACATCATTTCATTTGGCAAATGCCTGAATAAGGTTACTCAGATCAAAAGGTGAATGACACTGAAGCAGTTCACATGTGACTTTACAGGTATAAGTCCTAATATACAGTGCTGTAAGTCATTGAAAGAACAGAATAAACACAAGATTTAAAAAAAAAAAAAACTTGCTTGGGATCAGCTTTATTTGGGTACTAAAGAAAAGAGAGATATTGCTGAAATACATGAGGGAGTGAGAAGTATATTCCTTAACATTACGTACGAATTATGTGTTAAACAATAATGTATGCATTAAATGATAATGTAACAATTACCTTTTCTTAAAAAGATATTGGTCAAACTTGTTAAAAGAGCAAGATAATTTAAATGATAATAATGACCAAAAACTTTTTTCTTTACTTTTACTCTTTTTTTAAACTTTTGCTTTACAATTAAGGAAAAGTTTTTTTGTTTTTATGAAAACTTATGCAATTGTAAACATTTCTGATTAGGGAGATTATTTCATATTCAAGAACTAAACAGAAACATTGACTACTCAAAAAAGCAATGAAATTATCATAAAATAAGATTAATACAAGAAATATAAGTTATAAATTAATATATAAATAATTGCATCAATAAATCAATAGTCTATAAAATAATTTAGAACAAAATTCAGCTAAAAAGTGTCATAAATGATTCACCCTAGTACATTATTTCTATAGAAGAAAATATATTTTCATAAGATTTAGAAAATATAAAGGTATTTAGGCTGCCTGCATCACTTAACATTAAAAGAAATTAAAAATAAAATAGAAACAAACATACACACATAAAATATCATTATAGTACAAAATGCTGTTAATGTAACATGGAGAGTTAATGATATTCAGTAGATTATATAAATTACATTAGATATGAGGAAAATATTCTCTTACAAGTTAAATGACTTAGAAAGTATAATGTTGGCAAAAACTTTAGTTTTTGATTATCTATAAATGATAACTAAAAATGAAAACATGTCATTTCCCACATTCCAGTTTATCACAGATCTCTAGTCTTCCTGGTATATATGCCATGTTAACCTACATTTAGGTTTACTACTGTATTGTATCCTATTTCATTTAAAGATCAGGTTTCAGATAGTCCCAAGTTTATATATATATATATATATATAAAATCAAAAGCTAATTAAAGCAAAATTATTTTCTTTTTTATTATATATGTCTTTGTGCATATTAGTACGTGTTCCTTTTCCACTCATGAATTTTGGAATTTTATATTTTACAAATGCTTACATTAATCAATTATTAATTTCTTTTTTTTAATACCCTACTTAAATTTCATATAATAAATAAGTATTATTTGTATAGTCATTATTTTTAGTGAATATTATTAGTAATAAAAATATATTTAATGTATATGCAATCTACATGATCTAAATAGATTTATTAGACAAAGGTTTATAGGTTAATGTAGGTACCTCTAAAAAAGAGCGTACTATGATGAAAAAGGAGCCAAACTTGATAAAAACATAGTTCATCATCAAAATGTATATGTTATTATTAAGAGGAAAGACTAAAATATTTTTTTACTAAGATTTTAATCTTTTCTAGCATGTTCAAAATTTTGATTAAAAATAATGTTCTTGTGTCAGCGAGTGGGACAAATATTAGTGTGGGAAATCTAGCATCTTTTTCTTTGTAGTAAAAACACATTGTTTTTCTGGAACTTCTCAATCAAATAATTGTTGGATTTTAATTAAATTTTCAGAACTTACTTTTGAAATTTTTTTTAGGTAATCTTTGTAAAAAAAAATGTTTATTTATTTAACATGAGTTACACCCACTTACATAATTTTATGAAATTTCAAGAAATTAAAATTCTGCATGCTTCATATTTATGTTAGTTAAAAGCAGGACTCCTTGGAGAATTTAAATTATCAATTTGTTTTTGTCAAACAGATACACCATTTACCGAAAATCTACTCTGAATTGTAAAATAAAAAAATGCAAGCAAACCATGTCATTATTTAATTAGAAAAGTTTTTAATTGTCTTTATAAATAAGATACCTTAAATATCTTAAAGACACTATTGTCTTAAGAAAATTTCTTTTCTATGAATAATGAATTTTTACAAGAATTGTTTACATTTTTTTAAAATTTTAATTAGAAAAATCTATTGAGCTTTAAATCTTTTAAAATTCTGCCTCTTAGATGATATTATTATTAAATGAAAACTATATTTACTAATCATAAATGGAAAGCTTCATACAAAATCATCAGACACTAATTTTAAAAATAATTTTGAATTTTTTTTATTAGTTTATATATGTGCCATGTTTTGTAAGTATGAGTGACTATTCACTACATTATCAGAAAATAAGAGGAATGACTATAGTAAGTTTAAAGCTAAAATTCAATAAAACATTAGATTAGAGAATATTTACCTAAATTTTTAAGACTACTGAGTACTTAAAAATTAAATAAAAAAGGCACTCACATCATTTTCTTCAATTATGTTTTAGAGATAAAGTCTCCATAGAACAACATTAGATCTGTCATCTCATTGTCAACACAACTACTGTTAGGTTAAAAAATGCATTTTTGTGATATTTAAACTTAAAATAAATATTTCAAATCAGATTAATTATACTTTAAATCAGCTAATATTTCTTAAATAAAGTTTCAGAAAAGTATATTTTATTTTAGGAAAATTGTTTAATAAAGAGAATTGAATTGCAATGAAAGATCATTAAAAAAGGGCACTAGTCAGATTTAAAAGTAGTTAAATTTATTTATTTTTTTTTTTTTTTTTAAAAAAACATCCTCCTGTCAATTTAAATTAGTTCTTGAAATACAGCAAAGTAATTTAAATTAGTTTCTGAAGTGCAACAAAATATTTTGTTTATTAGAAAATATTAAATTTAATCTATTAGCTTGAAATTAAAACTAAAATAAGAACTTCAAGAAAAATTTTTCATTTTTAAAAATTCATTTTAAACCTAAGATATCATGTTTTTTGTGTAGGTCTAGACTAATATCTAAGCAAAACGTAATGGGCCTTATCTAAAGTTACTATTAATAAATATTAAACTATGTAATTTTTAACATATAAAAATACATCCCTCAACTGATGTAAAATCAATAAAATTCACAGTAAAACAGCACTTCAATAAAATAATCATTTCTTCAATATTTATGTTTTTGTCCATGAATACATAATATATGCTTAGTTTTAGATTTCTGATAATTAACCAAAATAAAATCTGAAATCCTGATTGAAATGAATTATAATTTCAGATTTTATTTAATCCAACAATTTAGCTGAACTAATTTTATTTTACAAAATATTCACAAATGATTTGAAAGTTTATGCAAATTAGTATTATGATAATAAAAAAGCATCACATACACACACATATATGTATATTACTTTAAATGTTATTTTTAGAGGATACCCATATTTGAGTATATACTCCATTTTTTAAACAGTGTTTATTTTGTCTACAAGCCTTGTGAAAACATTTCAACGAAATAAACAATGTTAAAAAAACTGGCATCTGCTTAATATGGCTATCCACTAAAAATAACATTTTAAGTAATAAAAATTAAATGTATTAAATTTCAGTAATTTACTGACTGACTTGTTTTGCAAAGCATTAACAATTTAAAGATTTATGTTAATTTTTCATAATGTAAACTTTTAAAATATTTATAAGGACAGGTTAACTAAAACTCAATAGAAATAAAAACTCTTGAAGATGAATAGCAGAAAGATTACAATTGAGGCTTTAAATTCCAATAATTTAATATTTTAAGTAAATTTAAATCCTCCTCAACTTGATTGTGCATTCTAAATAGATTTTTATTGAGACTGCTGGTCATAGTAGCAGTTTTAACCTCTTCTTGTCATTAACACTACATGTCAAGGGAAGAGTACATGTTGCAGACAGGGTGTGTCTTATCTGGTTGAGATTACCACCTACCACTGAATCCCAGTTGTCTAGAAATGCCCCTTTTTGGTTTTTGGTTTCCTGGAAGCTTACCCGAAAAGTGAACAGATTATAAGCATGTGACACTGGGATCTCCAGGGTTGATCAAGTAAAAAGGGAAAGAAAGAAAAAAAAAGGGAGGAACAGGAAAGAGTCTACTAACTGGATGATAATTGTTGAAATTCACAGGAAGATGAATTGAAAAGTTGAAAAGAAAATTAAAAATGAAATACGTTAAAAAATCATGTTTTAAAATAATTCCAAGGAGAACTGAACCCAAATTTAACTAGACAGAATGCAATAAGATTGAGAAAACAAAGACTACCCGTCCTCCCCCACTTCCCACTGATGAGAAATAAACCATTAATGCATCCTCGAAGATGTCAGATGTGAAATGATCACTATGAACAAAAAAAAAAAAAGGCCAGGAAGAAACATCTGGTTTGAATCAGCCACCCTGAAGAAAAGTGTCTCTACAAAAATAAAAGAGTAGCCTGACATGTTCGTTCATTATAATTTCTGTGACATTCATCTACAAAAATTTTATATTCAATATTCAGATTCCTTTGAATACAAGTGATAAAGAGAAATTACTATTTTGGAGTGATCATGGACAAAAAGCTATGTGGTCTTGTTGATCATAAAACACAAACAGAGGATAGATAAACTTTTGTTTTTATCACTAAAGTGATTGAGAATAATTTTCTTTCCTTTTCTTTCTCACTCATGGCAATTCTTGAGTGGTCTGGTCAATCAAAAAAAATCACAGCATGGGACAAGCTGATAAAGAAAGATTAATGATTGAAAATCCCTTTTGTTTTTCACCTAAACCAGCTGAAACTTGCATTTGTCACAGTGTACCAGCCCTTGGAGAAAGTGGGAGAAAGAAGAGAGAGATTATTATTGCCTATATGGAGGGATGGTGCAAGATGAGACATGAAGAAAGTTGGAATTAAGGGGCAGCTTGATTCCTCTGACCACTCTCAAAAAGGGGCTGGACAATCCCTAATTTGGAAAACCTCTTGAGTAAATATATTTTGAGAATATGGAATTTTAGAAAAAAAGTTGATGCTAAGGTTGGAAGACAACCGAACCCAGACTTTGGTCAACCCCATCCCTGCTGGATGCAGGACTCCATATAAGCTAGAGGTCTGGACAACTTGTAGAGTTCCCACATTACTGCTACTAGAATCAACATCGTTTGCTGAGACCTTCTGACCAAGACCTTGTGCCAGCCCTGTGTAGCTTCTAGCTGTCAACTCATCTTTACTTCAGTTTGCTTCAGCAGCAATCTTCTCACCCTCTACGATCAAAAAAACACAATGTGGCAAAGGAGCTAAGTCGAGTGGAACTGTGTCTATCATCATGATACCAGTGACAAACAAGCTACTTGTCAACTAGTGAGGAGTCAGTCAGATGGTAACCAAAGTGGACTGAAGGAACTTGAAGAACAATGTGGGGCATAGGGCTATCGTGTTGGTTGCCATTGACAAGGATCAACTCATGGGGTTACAAACAGAGAAGCAAAACAAATGGTACTATAACAATCACTAATAATTTAATAGTATAAGCTGTCCAAAAGATTTACAATCATTTGTGGTTAAATTTTCCATAAAGATCATGAGAATGTGAAGAATGTGAAGAATGTGACTTAACTCAGCAACCTAAAAGAGTCAGCGTCGCATGTATGTTTTGCTAACCCAGGCTTAGGCTATCATGACTGATGACAAGGAGCACAAGGAATCAGTCCCTGCATCTGCTCAACAAATATGTACAGACAGTTCTTCCCACTAACTTACATAGAGGAGCTGTCATGTGCTATAGGTGCTCTGGTCCTAACCATATAGCCAGAGATTTTATGCAGGACCATTCAGAGAGGACATATAATCGAGTGCGAAGGACCTGCAGTGAGATGAGGTGTTGTAAATGCGACAAGATTGGCCATATATCATCAGAGTGCACATATCAGGGAAACTCCTGAGAGAAGATGTCAGTGCTAGTCTTCTTCCCAAACAATTACAGAAACGGGAACTGCCTGCTGTAGAGGTATTTGTCAATGGACAGAAATGTGCTGCTCTGGTGGACTCTGGATACTCACAGACACTGGTGAGCAGAGCTGTATGCTGTCTTTGAAGGCAGAAGGAGGTGAAAGTATTAACAGTTGATGGGAGAACCTTGAAGTGCTGTGGGTATGGCAAAATCAAGGACATCGGGCAGGCTCGTCCTGTGACTATTGAGGCCCTGATCGTTGATAGATTGTTAGGATATGATCTTATTCTCAGGATCAATGCAATCAAGGAGCTCAGAAGCATGCACCTAACAAGATAGGGTGAAGTAAACTTTTCTGATGAAAGCCTAAGCCTGTATGTTGCTATTTCTATTGATGAGCCTGACTTTAGCATAACATTTGACAACAATAATAAGGTATGGACCACCTCATGGAAAGAGTGGTCAAGCATCCAGTGAATTGAAAAATAAGGTGCAAAATATACAGTGCTCTCCTATGCTCAGGATGCATACGAGAAAGAACTTTTATTGTGGCAACAAAATGGATGGCTGTTGCCATATCCCAAAAAGGAGCTTCGTCCACCAAAGGGTTTGACTCCTTTCATGGCAATTGTAAAGAAGCACAAGCAGAAGGCATAGCCGATGTTAGATTATCATGAATTGAATCAGTTTGTGGAGGCATTCACTGCTGATGCAGACGTGTGCACAAAGAAGCTCAGAGAATGGCGATGACAAGGAGCCAATGTATCACGTTTGGACCTAAGAAAAGTTTATTTGCAAATTCGTGTCAATAAGGTGTTATGGCCCTTTCAGACTGTTGTTTTTTAAGGGTCAGTGATTTTGCCTGACATGATGTTTCGGTTTAAATGCGGTGCCGCTCATCATGAGAGCTATCATCAACACAGTAGTGAATCAAGATCAGGCAATTAAGAGCGCCATGTTGGCATATATTGATGACATTTTTCTGGTTTCTGCAGTGAATGTACAGCAGCATCTCTCTGATTTAGGGCTTATCTGTAAAGATCCAGAGCAATTGGAAGATGGAGCCAAAATTCTGGGCCTGCAGGCCTGGGGGGGAAGACAGCATACTTCGATGGAAACAGGGAAGTGAAGTCCCAGACATTCCACAGGTCGTCACCTGTTGGAGCATCTTTTCCCTATGTGGTAATCTTGTGGGCCATTTCTCCATGTGTGGCCGGCACAGAGTGGTGACTGCATTTATAAAGTGGCAGACGACCACAATGACCAACGGATAGCATGATGAAGTCATCCACTGCACGCTAATGGAAATAGTGGCCAGGGTATGTGAGATGGATTCCATGAGAGGAGATGGGTGTGTTGATGGTAGTGAGAAGGTTTGGGTGGACGCAAGTTCTGTGGCCACAAGAGTGGCACTAGAAGTGAATGGGAGCATTGTGGAGAATGCTAGTTGGTTGCGTCTAGCTGAAGATGCCAAGCATATCAATTTGTCTGTGCTCGATGCAGTAATAAAAGGTGTAAATCTGGCCATTCAATGGCAGGCACTGGTGTTACGTTTGGTTACGGATTCGACCTGCATACATCGATGGATATCAGACACCCTGACTGGAAAGGCATCAGTGAACACAAAGGTGGCTAGCGAGATGCTGGTAAGATGGTGCTTAGAGACATTGCAAGCACTGGCAGAAAAATACGCCTTGACAATAGATTTGATACTAGTGAAATCCTGTCTAAACTGCACAGACTGCCTGACCAAGGCATGGAGAAGAGCCACTGCTGAAAGGCTGCACCATCGTGGAGAGTAGACTGAACAAGAACCAGGTGACCAATATACACCACCTATGTGGTCACCCAGGTGTGAAAGGAATCTTATATTTTGCCAGGTCTGTTGACTCATTAGTGTCTAGAAAACTTATCAAATCTGTTGTCAAAACCTGCCGGTCAATTGATCCAGTACCAGTGTGTTGGAAGAAGGGGACACTAAGTGTAAAATTAATTTGGAGTAGATTGGTGATGGACATTACTCACTACAGAGACAGTCATTTTCTAACACTCGTTGATTGCGGTCCTTCTTGGTTTGCAATATGGTAACCACTGCATTGACAAGACTCCACTAGTGTTATTCGTCAGCTGGAATCAATTTTCTATGAACGGGTCCTGCCAGCTGAAATATTGACAGATAATGACACTGCATTCAAGAAATTTTTAAATAGCGCTTGGGGACTTGACATTACAATGCACTCATGTACCTGCTGGGAATGGGATTGTGGAATGTTGTCATAGAAGTATCAAAACCATCACAGCCAGAAAGCAATGTCCAGTGCTAGAGGCAGTCTATTGGCATAATGTCACTCCTGAAGACAGTCTTTCAGCTTTACCAGCACCGGCCAACATACTGCATAGGTATTACATCTGGGTAAGAAACATTGATACCATGCCCTCATTTGCACCGCAAAACATTCAAGGAGTATACAAAGAAGGGAACATCATCTGGGTAAAGTCTCCACACGGTAGATGCATAACCAAATTCAAAATGTGTTGTGTAACCCAAGTAATCAGTCTGCAGTTGGTGCGGATTGATGGAATGCTGCGGCACATGAATTTACACTCTTTTTTGGGATCATATCCAACATTATACTCTGATAGCGACACAGAGGAGAGTGAACGATTTGTGTATTTAAAATCTAGTTCACCAATTGATTCCTCCAGTACCAGCAGTTCAGAGATCAATGCCAGAGTACCCAATGACACTCCAGGCTGTAGTTCGTCTGAGAACGAGACTCTTATTGTTCCTCTTCGAAGGAGTACCCAACAGAAGAGACCTGCCCCAAGATGCATCAGCTGTGAACAGCTGATCAGGTGGAGTGTAGCGGTGACTTACCCTGGCGACCCAAAAGGGCCAGAATTGCATGTATGTTTTGCAAGGGAGTTTGGAGACGGAGAATCAACAAACTTCAGATGGTGAATTGGACAGTACTTTGTGCTGATGGAAATGGTGGTGTCACTTGTAGCCATTTTTATTGGCTGGTTCTGAGTGCTCATTGGCTGAGTGTTGGTTGGATCAGGTGCATAAAAATATGGTACACTCATTTAACAGGAGTTCGTTTTTCATTTCGGAGTGATGTATTGGAGATGGTGAAGAGAAGGGTGGATTTGTTTTGCCTAGTGAATCTATTGGACTCATACTACCTCCCCCTCTTTCTTTTCCTGTGTGTACTTCCAACCAATTTTTGCACAGAATGGGATGAATCTGTTTAAGAGATGGTATTTCTTTTGGTATGAGAAGAGAAGATAGAGCAACAAAGTTTTCTTGCAGCAATTTATGCAAAATTATACAAACTTTGTGCCTATTTGCTCTGAAATCTTGTGACTCCTTACCAACTGACTGCGTGAACATATGATTTGGTTTATACACACTTCCATCCAGCAGATTATAATAATGGATATTATCTCAAAACAAAGAACTTCCTATTAGTACTGCATGTGACCAATACTTCTAAAGTATTTGGTACCAGATATTTTGTTAAAAATTCAATGTTACATAGGATGCTAAAATAACATTTCTCAATTTTGTCTTCTCACCACAATTTCCTCAAGGTGGAACAGGGGAAAATTCAGTTATACTGAACTTACTAGATCTATTTTAGGTTCAAATCCCACTGAAACTATTCTCCTAAGCATTTTATGTGTTCTGGTTGATATTTTTAAACCAAACTTCTTTTCAACAAGATTTTTAACCAAATTTTGAACATGTTAGAAAGTATTAAAAAATTTAAAATAATCAAAAAATACTTTGGTCTGTCCTCTTAATAATATAAACATTTTGAGATAACTTTGTTTTCATCAAGTTTGGAGTCTTTTTCATCATGCTATGCTCATTTTTTGTGAAAATGTGGAGGCACCTAACTTGAGTAGAGTTATATTTAATTTTTATTCTTTTGTATTAATATACCAATTTGAATTTCTTTTGGAAGTGGTTGTGTTCTTTTATCACTGTAGGTTAAATATGTGCATGTGTATATACTTTCATATGTTGCACTTTGTGGAGAAAGATATCAGCTCAGTCTTCTTGGGAGAAACATTATAATATAACCAATATATATTGATATTTTTTTTTATTATTAACAACAGAGATTAAAGGACAAGAAAACTGGTATAATAGAATGCTGGATGTCATCATGAATGGACGTGTTTTTCTTCTTGCTCCAAGAAAGCTAATAGAATTGATGATTATTTTAAAAATTTATTCTTATGTTTTTCATCGTTTATTATATTATAATTTTTAATATATTCATTTATTATCTTTATTCATAAAAATACATACTTTTATCATGTCATGGTATACATTGATTGTTTTCTTTTTAAATAAATGTTATTTAGTGAGTTTCTTTTATTATGAATATGTAATATATTATCACTAAGAATTATTATATTATGAATATTTAAACAGAGTAGATTTTACAAATGGTGATTCTCTCCCTTTCATTGAGATAGTCACAAGGGTCATGGTGACTGACATCAAGAGATAGATTGATGAAATAGCCCACTGCAGTAGGTCTTACAAGAAAAACCACATGTCCTAAACTGGATCATAGACAAAATAACCTAACTACAATTTTTCCTTTGAGAAATATTACAAGTAAGGTCCCCCTTTTTTACACACAATTTGTTGTTGCATATATGTTATAATTTCTCAGCATGGGACGCTTGTGTGTGTGTGTGTGTATATATATATATATATATATATATATATATATAATTATTTTTATAAAAAATTTATAACATAAGTATGTTATAAAATCACTACAAAAATAGCCATTTTGTTTCAACACACTCTGTGTCTTATCAAGTGATGGTGTTGAAAATAAAATAAATGGTTTTAAAAGTTTCAGATTAATTAACGATCCTACACTGGGGGAGCATTGTTACAAAAGCTAGAATAACCAATCAAAAACGAAGTACAGAAAGATTCAAAAGCTTGACAACAAAATCCTGCTATTATAGCTATTTAGATCTTTAAATACGTGTAATATTAAAAATAATTTTTACTAACTAATAATTATAAATTTATATGATAAAATTTAATATTAAAATTAAAAACTGGCAATATATATATATGTTTGAATAAAAACAGACCACTTTCAGGTTCCATGTTGCAATATTTGCTCTGAATTTACATTGAGCCCTCTGGATATCATCCTCCTTGGGTCTACCCATACGGATTACCTAGTTTTGCAAAAACTAAATATATATATATATATATATATAATTTTGTGTATGATGAAGCATTATAAAAATCTCAGAACTAAGCATATTTGTTATTCATCTTGTATTCAGATATTCCATTATGTCCATGAAATATTGGTGTTGTTATATCATGGATATAACAATGCCCATAACGGAAGAAACGTAAATGGGAGAATAAATCTTTCTTCCAAGCACTCTTATTAGAATAGTATTGACTAAACTATTTATTAATACACATGTATAATTTGTACCATATTTATATTTTAACATAACATGTTTTATGGACAAGGACAAATTTGTAGGAAAAGTGTTTTGAGTCTGTCATATAGGACATAAATGAATGGAATCGTCCGTTTATGTAATAAGCGGAGTTGAGGATAGTTAGCATTAGGTCAATTGCTAAGTATACCTTTGTGCAGTAAACCTTCTATTTCATTACTTACCTATGAATTTGTCTTCCTTATTTATTTCACTCTGTTATCTCGAAAACACAAGATATAGAGCCGTAATGTTATTTTATTTTGTTTATTTTATTTTATTATTGTTTCAGTATAGTCAATTTTTTTTATTATTTATCTTTCAAACATTTTTTAACAACTATAATAAAAAAAACTGTTCTCATATCTATTTGATGATAATTTTATACTTTTATTTATTGATTGGTTTCTATTATCATTTAACAGAAATTATGGTAATAGTAATAAGTGATGCATTTGATGATGAACTGCTTACTCCAACATCCAGTGTAAAATATATGTGTTTATATATATGTTTCTATGTGCATATATATATATATATATATATATATATATATATATATATATATATTTATGGTGTTATGACCTGTACTTCCTCTCAAAGTAAAGCCAGAAAAGTAACACTGGTTGATTCTGAGCTAACAAACCTTGAGAGAAGAACCACTCTAAATCCTTTACATGTCTTGGTGGTCTGCCTCATAGTGTGTTAATGTTGGAAATTAAAGTTGTACTAGAAATGTTAAAATCCATGATAATAACACATACAATCCCAGTAACATTTTTCATTTGTAATTTAAGAATTTATAAAGAAAGTGTTTTGAGTTGTAGCATGTACTTTTTGTTTATTTTTGACTAATGATTTTTGTATAGGAAATTTTCCCCGGTTATCATTCAATGAGGTTTAACAACAATAATAAAAATGGTCTTATATACTTGATAATAATCTTATAATATTTATTAGATATATACATATTCTTTTCATATTTATTGATTTCTATTATTGATCATTTAAACAGAAATAATGATAATAGTAAGAATAAGTGGTCCATTTGACAACAAAGTCTGATGCCCAGTGTAAAATATACCAGTGTGCGTGCATATTTAAACATTAAATTTCTTATTAATTTTAACTACATTAACCTTTACCACACTAATTTCTTTCTATAATTGTTCCCCCTGCCATTACATTTTTTTGAGGGTGCAAAACAAGAACACCAACTTTTTTTTTTTTTAAAGCATTTCACCACTAGCAATGCGGGAAGCCACTAGCACGCAAGGGGTTATAGAGGATTTGGAGTGAGAGCAGGTAGGAATGATAGAGGAAAGGATGAGGAGAGGGATAGTGGATAGATCAAGGCAACTGGAAATGTCAACTGACATTACATTTGAATAGTTGGAGATTATAGCTATCAGGGAAACAGGAATAGGGAAGGGAGTTCCACAGGCGAGAGGTGCGACATATGAAGCTATTGGAGTAGAAGAGGCTGCTACATTTAACAGTTTCAACAGTGAAAGGGTGAGAGCAGGATGCCAGCCTCATAGGATGCTTGAATTCGCGAAGTCTTGGAACCAGCAAAAGCAGCTCATCAGAGCAATTACCATGAAAGTATTTGTAAAAAAGACAGAGAGGGGCGATGGCGTGTCTGTGAGAGAGCGACTGCAGACGAGATGCCAGATCGGGGCCAATTATATTGCATATCTGTCTCTGGATCTTATCAACTGTTTTAGAATTGTTATAACTTTCTTTGTATTGTGCATATTGATTTTAATTTTTGTACACTAATAAAAGAATAATATTTTGATGTAATGCATTACATTTTGGATGCATGTTTTGATGTTGAAAACAAAAAAATTGAAATGTGAAATAAAAAACAAATACTTTAAAAAATACATAAAAATTCAACATACTTTAACTTTTATTACTCCTTGTGCAGATCTGGGGGTGCAATAAGAAGCAAAATTGCTAAAAAGGATTTCATTTTGTACAAAAAGCGACTTGTTTCTTCATGTTTACAAGAAGAAACTAGCATTTGTTTGCTTTTTCTTTCACCTGACTCCTATTTATTTGACTCATTAACGAATAAAGTTATTATTTTGTTGTTTATAAATAGACAAAATAATTCCCCTTCAGAAATGCTATCAGATATATCGATGGTTGCCAGTAGCTTCTATAAAATTACTCAGGCATGAATGATTGTAGTTGCTAGTGGTCATCATTTTCGACCACTTCACTGTCAATATCCACTTGAGTAAAGCCTTCAAAATCATCATTGGAGTGTTAATCAAAGAAAATCTCCTGAATAAAGGCTTTGTCAGATATTGCTGTGGTCATTTTTGTTTACAAAAAAAAAAATTGCAATTGGGTTTAATCGATGGTGTACCTTGTGTAGAGTCTAGAAGAATTCAAAATGGCGTTGGAAAACAGAAGTTTAGCCTTGTTCTAAAGCAGTAGCAGGTGATTTCCAGCTTAAAATACTGGAAATAACAGTTGACAAGTATTTATTTATAGCAAACGACTCAGGCAACAGAAGTCACTGATAGTAGTAAGAGAGAGAATTCTATGGCGACTATTGTCGACTATTACATTTGGCAGAATACTCCACTCAGGTTGAGTTATTTAATACATTCCACGTATGACCTGCTACCATCTTGTTAAATGGAAGAAAGAGAGTGATCCTACTTGTCCCCTGTGTAAGGAAAAGCCACAAACATTAGAACATGTTCTTAGTTCCTGTAAAACAGCCCTTGTCAATGGAAGATATACATGGAGGCACAATAGTGTTTTGGATGAGCTGGTCAAAATTATGAAGAAATATATGAAGTCTGAGTCATCTAATTCATCCCAGAAATTTGTTGCAGAAGGAAAAAGATATGTCGGTTCTAAGCAAACAAGCAAATGTCATGCTATACCCGAAAAAAATCTCCTTAGTTCTGGTGGCATCTGGGAGGTATCTGCAGACCTTCCTGGTTGGTGTAATGATTACCCCAAAATAATATCAAGTAAAGGTCTGCGACCAGATATTGTTCTTCTGTAAAGGGTGAACTATAAAATCATCCTAGTTGAATTAACAGTACCATATGAATGCCAGATGGAACAAAGCCACGATTATAAAACTAATAAATATGAAAATCTAAAATTAGAGCTAATAAAGGAGGGGTATAATGCAATTGTTAGAGCAGTGGAAATTGGAGCAAGGGGTTTCGTTTCAGGCACTCTGTACCAATTTCTGGGCCAAATTGGAATCAAGGGGCGTAATAGGGCCAAAAGTATAAAACACCTAATAGAAGTAACTGAGAATAGTTCTATGTGGATATGGAAAAAACAAAATACTCCGTGGAGTGTTTCAGCAAATATGACGGCATGACATGACTGATCGTGAATGCGTAATGAGGTTCACATTACATTCTCAGGACGCAAGGTTTGCTGTTTTTCGGAATTTTCGTAAATTTAATTTCACCGTTACACATTTGAACTAGTTTATCTACAACACTTGTATATCATTATAATGGAGCCTCACATCAGTGAGGGGGGCCGGTGTGCAACTAAAACAGTTGAGAGGAAGGCCCCGAAACAGTGCACATTCTCTCCTGATGACCCCAGTTTAAATATAAATTCGAGAGAAACACATCAAAATTCAGTGAAGTCATATGCCGTAGAGAAGCTCGGTGGAAGTGTCATTGGCATGAGGAGCATTACACATTCAGCTCGCTTCAGGTGAGTTTCAATTACTTTCCAGTAATTTCCTTCTATTTGCTTAAAGAACTTTTAGGCACTCAGAGAAATATTTTGAGCAAGCCTGTTTTTCTGTTATGAACATTTTCTAAAGGACTTTTTCTTCTCCCTTTCTTTCTCTCCTAATTGTCTTTTTATCCCTTTACCCTTTTTTTTGTATATGTAAATAAACACTTTCTTCTTTTATTGTTACACACCGAGCAGGAGTTTTCCTTTATTTGTCTGTGCCTAAAAGAAAGAGTTTGTCCACTCTAATCTTGCTGTTTTTAACTCGTGTTTTGTTGCAATTTTTAACCTCAACCCTTTGATGCAGAAAAGCCGGGACAAATTTTCCAGCAGCTATTAAATGCCCAAGGGAAATCAATAAAAGATTTTCCATTAGAAATACCTAAGATAGACATGAATTACAATTTATGGGTATAGTTAAAGATAAGGTTTAGAGAATTACAAAAAACATTTACTTAAAATAAATTAAATTACCACCTGGAATAGTCTTGATTTGAACACATAACTGAACAAGTTTTGTAGGATCAAGCCAAAAAAAAAAAAAAGAAAAAAAAGGAGCATCCACCCTTCACCCATTTCTAGAAAAATGACAATTAAGGTAGACCAGCTACAGCTAATCAAGTTACCTAACATGGCCAAACTTCTGGAAAGAAATTTTATTTGTTAATACTCCACAATTCTGCCTTGATTATATATGAAGTTAAAAATTTGGTATGTTAGAGGCAGTTAAGGTTACTGTTGTGATGAGATAACCCAACTTCCCCATTCACGATAATGGACGGACTGGTTGCCGATAAAGTACGACCACAGTAAACAGTAGAAAAAAGGTCTTCGTTTACTAACACCATTGCGGTTAGCTTACTCCTGACTCTGTCTCTGTATTTTGACAAACCTACATCCGATTATAAAATTATTATTGAAAACCACACTCGGGTTTACTTTGTTTATTATATCTTGCACGAGATATAACAGCTGGCGACGAAGGATTGTGCAATGTACTTACTTGAAAAAAAAAAAAAAATATATATATATATATATATCAGATTACGCTGAACGGAGTTTGAAAAGCGGAGTCACAAGTCAAAAGGAAACTTTTTTTGAAAAGTAAGAAAATTTTTACTGTTAAATTGTGATTTGAAAAATATATATTGAACCGCGACTCAAATACGAGCCGGTCTAATAATTGATTATTCAAGTAAAAAAGTACGGGTTGTAAAAATATTACGGCTGTAAATTGTCTGTTAACTGTCTAAAAAAAAAAAAAAAAAATTTTTTTTTTGCGAATTCTAAATAAAGTCAGGATGGAGCAATTAGTCGAAATGACTAAAATGCTGTGTACAAGCTTGCAACAACAACAACAACAGCATCAAGAGTTACAACAACAGCAACAAAAACAGCACCAAGACTTACAACAACAAATATTGCAACAGCAAAAATGTCTCGAAAAAATTCTGAAACAGGCAACTGGAGAAAAAAAATACTATTTTTCTGCGAAGGAATAACAAATTCATTATCCGAATTTATTTATGATCCTGATTCGGGCATTACATTTCCAGTGTACTTTAAACGTTTGAAACTATATTTACCAAGAGATGTCAACATTGGTCGGATGAGGAACGAGTAACATTATTAGTCCAGAAACTAGGGACAAACGAGAATAGGAAGTACTCAAACTTGATATTGCCCAGAAAGCCAGAAGTTTCGTTTGAAGAAACTATAAGTATTCTGTCAAAATATTTGACGAAAGGAATAGTCTGTTCCACACGCGATACAGATGCCTAAACATCGTTAAAGCAGATACTTGAGGATTTTGTGACATACGCAGGAACAGTGAACTCTCTGGTTGAACAATTCAAGTTAGAAGAAATAACCAAAGATGTATTCAAGTGCCTAATTTTTCTTCAAGGACTAACTGATCCTAAATATAAAGAAATTAGGTCGAGAATATTAATAATGGTCGACAAGACTCGAAAATAACATTACAAAGGGTGACCGAAGAATGCCAACGTCTCATAAACGTAAAAAGGATAATATACAAATTGAGGAGAAAAGTGTTGCTAATGTTCGACACGTAAAAACTCACAAAAGCCAAAAAGATAGAAAAATGTGAGACGTGGAAAAAATAACCATACCAAAGACACGTGTTGGTACAAAAATAAATTCTGCCAATCGTGTGGAAAAAAAAATCATACCAAAGACGTGTGTTGGTACAAAAATAAATTCTGCCAATCAAATGGAAATAAAGGGCATAAATATATGGTTTGCCGAAAGAAAAGGAAATTACAAGATGTAAGACTGGTATTATCAGAAAAAAGAAATTCAGAAGGGTAAAAATAGAAAGTACGTAGATGTACATATAAATAATCATACAATTATTTTCCTATTGGATTCTGGTTCAGACATAAGCATCATTGATGAACAAACATAGAAAAATATTGGAAGACTTAAATTATCTGAAACCAAAAAAAACGCTAGAGAGGTTTCAGGAAAGAAATTAAACTTTATGGGAGAATTAAAGTGCGATATTTCGTTATGTGGCAAGACTGCAAAAATGAAAGTGTATGTAATCCAAGGGATTAATTCATGTCTTTTTGGAATAGACTGGATAGTCCTTTTTGATTTGTTTGAACTCCCGATTAACTCATTTTGCAATGTAATAAACAGTGCAGAAAAACAAAAAAATACTAAAAATGAAAAATTCATAAATGAATTAAAAGAAGAATATCCCAGAGTTATTTCTGAGGGATTGGGTTTATGTACTAAGACGGACGTCAAATTTGAACTCAAGGAAAATGTGAAACCAATTTTCAAACCTAAGAGAAACGTTCCTTTTTCCTCCTTAGACACAATTAATAAGGAATTGGAAAGACTTGAAAAAATGGGAGTGATATATAAGGTTGACCATTCAGATTAGGCCTCGCCCACAGTTTATGTTAAGAAAAACGGAAAAATAAGAGTGTGCGCAGATTTTCAACAGGATTAAATGATTGCCTTAAAAATCACAGTTATCCACTACCTTCACCAGAAGATATTTTTACAAAATTGAATGGTGGGAAGATTTTTCAAAAATCGACCTGTCTGACGATACTTGCAGATTAAAGTGAGTGACGAATGCTTAAAATATTTGTGTACAAATACACATAAAAGGTATTTATAAGCTAAATAGGCTTCCTTTCGGCTTAAAGGTCGCCCCAGCTTTGTTTCAACAGGTGATGGACACTATGCTGGCAGGCCTTGAGTCTGGTACCGCCTATTTAGATGACATTCTAGTCAAAAGTAAGAATGTTCAAGAACATAAAACGCACATCAGAGCGATATTCATTAGACTAGAAGATTTTGGTTTTAAATTAAGCCACGAGAAGTGTAAATTCTTCATGGAAAGAATTACATATCTCGGACAGGTGATAGACAATGAAGGCAGGAAACCTGACCCACAGAGCCGAGGCAATTAAGAACATGCCTGCACCTGACACAGTTGCGAAACTACAATCGTTTCTGGGGTTTGCACAATATTATGCAATCTACATACCTAAAATGTATGATTTAAGAGCCCCCCTTAACAAATTGTTAAAAAAAGACAAGAAATGGTTTTGGTCAAAAGATTGCGAGATGGCTTTTCAGAAAATAAAAAAATGCCTACTCTCAGATCTCACCTTAGCACATTATGATCCTGAGAAAGAGATCATTCTGGCAACTGACGCAAGTTTGTACGGAGTGGGTGCTGCACTGCTACACAAATATGAAGATGGCACTACTAAACTGATCGCACACGTGTCAAGGACTCTTCTTCCGGCTGAAAAAAATTATAGCCAGATCGAGAAAGAGGCTTTGTCGATTGTGTTCGAGGTTAAAAAATACCATCGCTTTTTACATGGTAGATCATTTGTACTTCAAACGGACCATAAACCGTTACTTACAATATTTGGAGGTAAAAAGGCATTCCCTACGCATACAGCTAATCGCTTATGGCGATGGGGTGTAACCCTGCTTAATTACCATTTTAGGATGGAATACGTCAAATCTAAAGAACATGGGCATGCGGATGGATTGTCAAGGCTGATTCCAAAAAATGAAGAAATGTTAGAAGAGACAGTTATAGCAGCATTAACTGAGGAAAAAGAAATATCAGGTCTCTTGTTGAATACAATCAGGGAATTGCCGGTAACGTTGGACCAAATAAAAAAAGAAGCGGAAAAAGATCACTATATTGTGAAATTAAGGAACCAAACGAGATGGAACAAAAGACAGAAAAAGGGAACTCAGATTTCACCTTTTTCAATTTGCGACAACACGTTGATGTACGCAGATAGAATTGTTATACCTCAATCTCTACGTACAGATATGCTGAAAGAATTTCATACTGGTCATCCTGGAATGTCTCGGATGAAATCACTCATGCGTGGTTACGATACTGGCCAGGAATGGACAAGGATATTGAAGGTTTTGTAAGACTATGTAGAGGTTGTCAATTGGCTGCAAGGGCACCTCTGGTCAAAATGAATCCTTCAATAAAAACGGATTTGCTGTGGGCACGTCTACATATAGACTATGCTGGACCAATTAATGGGCACTATTATTTGATATTGGTGGACTCTTTATTGAAATGGCCTGAGGTAGTCAAGTGCAAGCATCCTACATCTAGGAACACCATCAGTGCATTGGATGAAATTTTCAGTTGTTTTGGGGTTCCCAGAACATTGGTTAGTGACAATGGTTTGGCGTTCACAAGTATGGAATTTAAGGATTTCTGTATTGCCTTAGACATTGAACACATAACTACACCAGTGTGTCATCCCAGGTCGAATGGTCAAGCCGAGAAATTTGTTGACACTTTTAAACGTTTTTTACGTAAAAATAAAGGTATGGACACAGAAGAAAGAACTATTCAGAAGTTCTTAGCAATCTATAGGGTAACTCCTAATGAGAACAACAATGCGAAAATGTCACAAGGAAAATTAGATCAATTTTCGATAGATTGTTACCCTATCAAAACAAAAAAGTTGCTAAGAAAGAGGAAAAAGTCAACATAAAAAAATACACTTCAGGAGACAAAGTTTGTTTTTTTAAATTTTAAAAGTGGAAAAAACTATTGGATGGATGGCATAATCCAGAAAAGGATTGGTAAAGTGGTTTACACGATTAAAAGTAAAAATTTATGTGTAAAAAGACACATCAATCAGATTAGACCACGATATGATGAAGAAAGTGAAAAAAAAGCGAAGAAGAAATTCCGATGGAAGTGTTATGCGATGCTTTTAACATGACACTACCCAACAGTGTATTTGAACCTGTATCTCATGGACCAGCCTTACGGGCTGAAAAGCGGAAATTATCTTTGCCAAAAAAGCATCTAATTGTGACGACTAAAAGAAGGAGCACACAGGAAAGAAAACCAGTGGAGCATTTTAGTCCGGATCCAAAAAAGAAGACGACATTAGAAGCAGAAATTTTCAAAAGGAAAATTTCAGCTTTGGGGGAAGGTGTTGTGATGAGATAACCCAACTTCCCCATTCACGATAATGGACGGACTGGTTGCCCGATAAAGTACGACCACAGTAAACAGTAGAAAAAAAGGTCTTCGTTTGTTAACACCATTGAGGTTAGCTTACTCCCGACTCTGTCTCTGTATTTTTGACAAACCTACATCCGATTATAAATTATTATTGAAAACCACACTCAGGTTTACTTTGTTTATTATATCTTGCATGAGATATAACAAGTTAAGAAAACCTGGAATGATTTTCTAACACATACAAAATTTTTGGATAACTCAATAACTGAAAGAAATGTGTTCCTCATAAATACAGGGACTCACTATCAGATATGTTCTAATTTTATAGCAAAGAAACTAAATGTTTGTTTTTTTTTAGCCACAAGATTTTTTGAATGCATGTTTTGACCCCTGCCTAATATAGCCATTATTCAAAGACTGTTTTCCATTTATTGTTGTACTTGATTTCATTGGTTTTATCTTTTAATCAATGATATTATTATAATAGTTGGATGATAAGGAGTCCTTTGGTAAATAAAAAAGCTAAGGACTTGAATAGAGAATAGAGGACTGAGAATGCATATGTGAGAAGGCAAGATCTTTTAATTAAAAAGTATCAAATCAGAGGAGAAATACTTACACATCTTGGTTATTCCTTAATAAGTAAACATCTTAATACCCAGGTAGCTTTTGAATTGTTTCAATCAATCCCATAAAATATGTGCAAGAAAAATAAATTGCCAAAATTTTATTAATGTGAATAAGACAGGGAAATAATTTAATTAAGAGGAAGGTCTGCTCAGATCAATGATCACAATGAGGCTGAATAAAACTCTTGTTAAATTCCTTATAACCTCCACCCACTGGTTTACACAGAAATACTTTCAAATAGTCATTTATCAATTTTTATTACCTTTCTTTCTATTATGAGAAGAGGAAAGCTAAAAGAACAAGATAAAAAAAATTCTCAGCTTTATCACAAAGCCATAACATACTGACTATGCCTTGACTATTCTATACTTTTTCAACCCTACTCAGTTGACTCCAAAATATTAAATTGCAGTTGATTCCGTTAAGTTCTTAGAATCTGATGCTTTATTGATTAAAAACTTCACAGATCCCACTACAGTCATCTATTATTCCAACTAGATCAAATCATGTGGTACATTTGGTGGCATATATCAAATGGGAATCAATACAACTGCTACCTTTAGGAGAAATTATGTTCTTTTTGGGATTTGTGATGAAATTGACTTGACTCATGTTGTTGTTGTACAATGAACAGGGTTTGCAGGACTTAATTTATATGGATTGCACACCAGCAAAATTAAACAAAAGATTTAATGGTTACAGGTATGATGTCCAACACAACAATGTGCCATCAACAGAGTTTGCGGAACATTTTATTTCAAATGACTAATTTTGACAAACATATTCTGAATAAAATATATTTTATGTATATTCTGAAAAAAATATCTAGAATCCACTGACCTTTCAGCCCTTAAAAGGCATGAAAATAGTTACATATGCAAACTACTAACATCCTGCCTCAAGGTAATGAACAAAATGTTTGATTAATTCCACTTAAAGCTGAATCCATCATAAAAATACAGGATGTGAAATTAGTAAATGCTAAACATTTCAGATACCTCAGTTTATGGATCAGCTATAACAAATTAAGTATAGGAAAAAATGAAACTGAACAAAAAATATTTATTGCCAGAGGTTCTTTTTTCACGAGCACAGCAACACACACAAACCAAAACATTAACCTAAAAACTAGAGTCATGTCAGATTGAGACTTTTATATGGATGCCATGTATGGCACCAAACCTGTTCAGAAATATCTAAACTGTCAGTTGTATACTACCACTTCCTAAGAAACAACCACTGGATAGGAAATGTAAAAGAAGAGAAAATAATAGTATAATAATAATGTTAATATTCCTTGATATGACCATCGTATTGAATGGCACTGAGGCATTTGCAATGGCGTATCTAGATGACTGGAGGAGGATTTTGAACATCTGCAGAAGGTTAAGAGAACATGGATTAAAGTTACAATTCTTTTATCAAAGTGTATTTTTATGAAAGAAGAGACAAAGTATTTAGGGTTTATCACAAACAAAGAAGAAAAAAAACGTTTTTAGACAAAGTAGAGGTTTTAAAGTAATGCCCACACCAAAGAATTTGAAAGAGATTAGGGGATTTATTACAGCCATCGGATATTATCGGAGGTTCATGCCAACATTTTACTTGATTACATTATTAGCAGCCCTCTAATTTATTAACTAAGAAGCATGCTAAGATTTAGTGGAAAGACAATTATGATTGTGCATTCGAGGCAAAAAGGACCAAATGACAGCTGTGCCCCCTGTTGGCCAAATTCCAGACCTGATGAGTGAAGAATATAAAACTGTATCAACCATGAGGTGGGACATGGGGTGGTTCTTACAAACTATGTCCCAATAAGGATGGACCAGTATATGGGTGTGCCTAGAGGAAGTATATAACATTAAAAATTCATCAAATCTCCAAGACTCTTTTAAAAAGTAATAAAATGAAAGAAAGTTCCTCACCTGCATATGCTAAACAAATGGAGAATTAGATTATTATTTGATCTGGGACTGTGTTTACCATTAAAACAAACCACAAACCCCCTCAAATATTTGTTAGAGGCAGAGTGGACGAATAACAAACACAACAGTGGGCATTGAATTTAAAATGGATATATTTGCAGAATAGAATATTTGATTGGGAAGGATAAAATACCTGTGTCCTGACCTGTTAATTAGTTCTTTCAAAGGCAATTTAAAGAACCAAAATATAGAATCTGTCAGGTTGGATTGTGGATATTAAATTATTCATAAAATTAATTTGATCAATTTTAGTAGTTGAAGGAGAGACATGGTTGGGAAGACAAAAGAAACATACAAAAATAACTGAAACGGAAATTGTTTTTTAACCACTGGAGAGATATTATTAGGCAAAACCAAGGATAGAGATTTCAACTATCAAAACTCATTTTTAATCTGTGGCTATTGAAAATATCAAGCATTATAAACTTTTGGAATGTTTTATTACCTTTCAGGATTCAAAGGTGAGGAAATAAGTTAAAAAATGATGAATTATGAGAAGTTGAGTTTCTGAAATAACTTAGACCATAAAAATAGGAAAGGTTAAAACAATACCTAGTAAAATGATAAAAGATGTATTGTTTTAATAAAATAGAAATTACTTCTGGCCTTTTGTTTAATGATGTTGTGAACCATCCCAAAAAAAATGATGTAACATGCCAAGTTACAGAGTAGAATGCTATAGTATAAACAGATGTCCAAAATTATCCATTTCAAGATTTAAGCATGGATATTTCATTGGGCCCTATGGAGAAAAATAAATAGAGGTAATCTTTACAGACATTTATTTTGTGGACTTTTGACGAATTGGCCTGAGGTTTTGCCATATCGGATATTGCCATGAACGGTGTCAGATATAATCTGAACTAAATTTTCCATAGGCATGGGGGAGAAAAAGTTGGTTACAGATAATGGATTGGAGAATGTAAATCAGATTATGAAGAGTAAGACATTGGGAGAATTAAACATACAGCACATAACCACTTCTCCATATCACCCCAAAGTAACACTAAGGTAGAAAGAATTTCATAAGATTCGCTGATGTGTTTGCTAAACTAACAGAGGATAATAGGGAAAATTGGGATTTATTTGTCAACCCAAGCCCTCCTGTGAGATTCTCGTTGAATGAGACAACAAAATTTTCCACCTATTACTTGATATATGGCAGGGATGTAGTCTTTTGAATTGACAATCTATTACGACCCTGGGAGGAAGTATTTGAGAGGATCATCAATCAAATAGTTTTAGAACAACAGCATAAAATTTCTGAGGTGAGGAAGAAGGATTCAAAGAGCCCAGAAAAGGTGAAACGATTTTTTTTTTAAATAAAAATAGAAGAAGATTTGAATCCAGATAGGCAATCAGTGTATTTTAAAATACACATGAGAGAAGGTAAATTGGACCAGAGATGGAGTCCATACTATGGGATCATGGAGCAGACGGATGGGTTTAATTTTAATCTGGGAACAATTGACTGGACAGGTAAAGAGAGCTAGAATGCAAATGATATAAAAGCTAGCTGATTTAGGTGAATGAAGCGAGCTGAAAAAAAACTCAACAAAAAGGCTGCAAAAGTAGTAGGGCCGAGGGTCAGTTATAACCAGCCGGGTTTATCTATATAAACGTGTAGTTATGCAAAAAAAGACAGACGGGAGAAAAGAGAATTGGCCCAGGCAAGCATTAGGAAGAGAGACGCCATTATAACTTTAAGCACCGCACAGAAATCTTTATTCCTCCATCGCAAGAGTCATATATCAATCTGAGATGATTTAACAACAAGATAATCACATAGACTCTCTCTCTCTGTATCTAGAATCCAGTGTATGAGTTTTTTTTTTGTTTTTTTTTTACTTTTCTTTTCTGTAAACCGTTTCTCTTCTCTACTATTCTTTTCTGCTATATAAAAGACATTACCAATTCAACCATTGAATCGATGTTTGTCCGGCTTTCTGCAGATATTAATTTTTTTTTTTTTGCTGCATTCTAAATTTCTTAGCGCAGACTCCCCAGCTGTGTCTACATCTTCAGTCGACCATGAATAGATGCTTTCTGGATCAAACAAATCACAACGTGGGCAGGAAGCAGGATTAAACCAGCAGACCAGTCGAATAATCTACAGATGCTCAGGGGACCTATGGCCACTCCCTTAAGTTCGGTTAGGACCAAGTAGACACTTCAACCATGAGAGTAAGACGCCGGAGGTTGAGGGGCCGGGGCGAAAGTGTATTCTTTTTGAATAGTAAAAAAAAGGAAAAAAATCTATTCTTATTACAATAAAAAAAAATGAAAAACATTAGTTTTAATGAACAAAATCATAGCAATTAGTCAATGATAAATGAAGACTTCATAATGACTCATAAATACAGAAAGTAAATTGTATTGATTATTCTGATTACATGCAAGATGTCTTTTTTTTAACGGTTATCAAAATTTGTTTTCAAAATAAAGTTTGGTCAAGTCAAAACTGGCTTAGAAATATTGCAAGTCATAGGTATAAAATTCTGATTTTAAAAAAAGTAAGTAAACTTAGAATTTAAAGTGCTTACCTTACAGATTTGGTAACGGAGAAAAAAGTCAAGCAGAAAAGATTTTCCTTTTCTAAAAGCACCAGTTACCGAAATAACCACCACTTTTTTATCTTGCACATCTGGCCTTAGTAGCACTTTAGCTAATGCATTTTCATCGAGGATAAATTCATGATCCTCTTGGGCAACAACAATTTGAACAGGATAACCTTGTGTCATGCCTACCCTATTCCCTGGAAGAGAAAATAAAAATATTTGTTATAAGTTGGGCAGATATTGCAGATATTTCAGATATAAGTCATTTATAGTATATAAACATGTTAAAGTAAAAAATTAAATAGATAATATGTTGCAAAGATTTTGAAGGGGTGCATTTAAATGAAGTTGTATAATTTACTACTTTTTCATCTTATAAAATATTTTACACAAGTTTTGAAACTATACATTTTATTTCAGCTTTATCAAATTATAACTTCCCATGTAGGAATTAGGTTTTAACAACAATTTCTCTGTATAGGAAGTTTATTTTTGGTTATGAAGACAGATTATAAACTTCTTTTAATGTAGCAATATTATATGGATGTTCTGTAATATAAAATGAAACTGCAACATTCTAATAGATTATGCCAATTGTGAATTGCGTGTAATAAATGCTTGATTACATTTTTTCCTTCCTTTTAAGATCCTACCACAAATTAGACTTTAAATTCATCATAGTTTCAAATAACTTCCTTTTATAGCTTAACTTTTTGACTTCAATGAAAGCAAATAATGGGGGTTTTGTTCTTTTTTTCTCTGTTCTTCACAATTAATTTACTGGTTAATGTACAGAAGAATTCTGCTCTTAAATTTTTCAACATAAAGAAAAAGTTAAGAACTTTAAAACTTCAGTCACTCTTTATTTTTATCTTAGGTAATTAGCAACTAAACCAGCTCCGACTACCTCTTGCCACAGAGTGTAAGGGGAGTAGTTAGCAATTTTATAGAGCAAAAAAAATAAGTCCTGTAAAGAACTCAACTGAATCAACAGCTAACTAGAGGTTGTGTCAAAGTCAACATGGAGAAGGTAATGAGGGCTACTTACTATCATTCTCAAAACAAATATCAGAGAAAATGGCATGAAAGAGGAAAAATTAATTGGAACTGACTCCTTGTCTGGTAAGGAGAAACCTTTGAGACAGGTGTCACCTGACTGTCCATCCAATGACTGTTCACAACAGACAGAACTGTAATCAGGGATGGAATTATATCAATGTGGGTAGCTAGAAAATTTTAAACAGGAAATAAAAAAGTTAAACATTAACATTCTGGGATTAGGTAAAACTAAATGGACAAATAATGGGGATTTCATAAGCAATAGCATAGGGTCATATATGCATGTGGAGAGGAAAATGAAACGAGCAGAACTCATACTTGACAAAGACCTGAAGAAATGTGTTCTGGGATAGTGCCAATTTTCTGACATAATTCTAGTCAAGCCATTTAATATATCTGCAATATTATGCTGGAAAGGTTTGACATTCAATTTCACACCAAATCATCAAAGGAAACCAGGTACAGCATTGATCTGAGATGATTCAAACAAGGGATAAAAATTCATGATTTACCTAGTGACAGTAGTGACTGAGATGTGAACATTTGTAAGTCTGACTACATTTAATATGTGCATGTGTGTAAAAAAGAAAAATAGTTGGACAGATGGATATGTAAGCAACCACTCCACTGAGGAACTAGGTTGTCTCTCATACATTGTAGATGAGAATGTAAGGATACACACACAGGTCAAGGGAAATTAATAAAGAAATGAAATACAGAGTAATGTTAAATGGAATCTTCAAGTCTTGTTTTATTGTTAGTCAGCACCCCTATTTCATTATATATCCATTCTTTCTTTTTATGTGCCATGTCCTTTCAGGACGTAGATGACCATGGCTCTCCACCTCCATCTATCCCTTGCAGCTCTTAACAAGTTCCCTCCCTCTGCTTTGTCCCCCAGACCATGTTCTGTCATTCACCTGCTCAAGCTTGCCAGGTATTTCATGCGCTGCTTTCCCTTGTCTATCTTTCCCTTTATTCAACTCGTATCAGATTCTTCAGGCCCTCCTTCCTCATGTGTCCCAGAAACTTCAGCTGCCGCTTCCTGATATTAAGTATAAGCCTCCTCATTGTTTGCATCCTCTTGTCTCGCAATACTCTACCCAGCTTTTGAAATGCATCCTTGGCTATCCCAATATGTCTACAGATCTCAGTGTCACACTTACCATCCTCTGTCAAGACACTTACCAGATAGTTAAACTTCTGCGTCTGCTTGATTCTAGTATTCCTGACCTGCAAATCATATTTCGGGCTCATCCTCTTACTGATAACCATGCATTCTGTCTTTCTTTTCCATGTCTGCTATCAGTACTGTGTTATCTGTATATCTTATGTTGTTAAGTTTGTGGTTGCCAATGGTTCACATAATGAGGAAAAGAGTGTATGGAGAATTTGACACTCAAAGTATTAATGCAAGAGGTGCAGCAGAGAAAGCCCTTGAGTAACCTAGATAACAAGCTTGCACAAATGGATGACAGAACTGGGAGCAAGAGTGATAGTAAGTGAATATTACTTAAAGCTACAAAATATAGGAAGCTGTGAAGAGCTATAATCATCTGCATCTTGAAGGGAGACAGTACCTAAAAGAAAAATCAGATAGAAGATATTCTAATCTAATTTTCAAACTCTTTGATTCTCTTGATATACTAACACTCATACCAGTGCATGTTTGAGATTTAAACAATGACACATGCTGTGATAAGATTCAATATGACAAAACAGTTCAATGCAAGTAGGTTTCATACCATAGAAATGTACATACATGCCTCTTCAATTGGAGTAATTTGAAATTGGGTTTATAGAAATTTGAGAGGCTGGATACTTGTTTCAATGAGCTGTTACCCCTTGGTGGAGTCACATTGGTGATGCTTTGACATTGGCAACAGTAGTTAAATGAACATTCCTACATGTTTAGACTATGTTCTGGATAACCACTTACTACAGACTCATCAGCTGCAGTTTATTCCAATGCATCCATAGTAAAGATGAGAGAAAATGTGGGCCCAAAAATGTCAGTATAGTCCGTTCACAAATCATTTACTTGAAGCAAGACTATGGGCACATGTGCCTCTAGCCAGACTCCCATTTACACCATAACATGAACATCTCCAGTGGTATCACAAGAAAATTATCTAGGGAATCAAAAAGCACTCAAAACTTACTTTCATTAATGAACACTGGAGAGAATACTAAAAACTATGAAAATAAAAAAAAAGTAAAATTAAGAAAGCTATAAAAGAAAAACTAAGGAATAATAAAGGTTCACTTGACATTGAAACTGAACTTTTGAAAATAGTTTACCATCTCCCTGAATTTAATAACAAGTTACTTCATGAAGGAAGTCTGGAAACAGAAATGCATCCACCAAAAGTGGAGGTGTTATTGCACAGTAATACTCTATGGAAACTAAAAGGTAGTCCTCAAAACCCTCACACATACAGAGAGGTTATGGTGAAAGTACTAATGAACAATATATTAACTGGGCTCTCATCATTTTATGAAAGTCAACACCTCACAATCCAGTTTGGTTTTCATTCTGGTAGGGGAGGTAAAGGTGGCATATTTGTCATCAAACAACTCCAGGAGATTGCATACCTCTCCAATAGAAAATTGTATCCCTTCCATGTCGACTTCACAGCAGCATATAACCACATCAACAGGGACTTCCTTTTTTTCCATTAGAAATTCTCTTCCAAGTTATGATACTATTGAATGCCTCAATTTAATAAAGAAACTATATTGTTTCCCACAATTATACATGTCTGCTGAGGCAAGATTTCAAACCTCATCAGGAGTATGACAAAGAGAAAATGAGAGCATCAATCTATTTAATCCTTTTCTAACTATGCCTTGCATATACAAGCCAAGATGTAAAGAGATGAGCATAATAGAAAACAGCAATCCAGCTTTCCCTGAAAAGGTCAGTGAAATTATGATGAGTGGTGGGGGGTTGCTGATGACATTAGTGTTTGGATCAGTTATAACAAATTTAGTTTAGGAGATAAGGAAACTGAACATAGAATTAGCTGTGTTACAAGTAGTTTTACCCAACACTGCCAATTGCTACAAAACCAAAACATTAACCTAAAAATTTGAGTCTTGTTCTTAAATAGCCTTGTCAGGTCGAGACTTTTATGGATGTCATGCACAATGCCAAAATCCTTCAAAGTATCTAAACTGTCAGCTATATATAACTGCTTTAAAATTGCTTTGAGTGAATTATGAAATATATAGGTCTTAGTGAGGACCATTATTCTTCAAACTTTGTAGACTGGCATTACAGAATCATAAACAAAAAACTGCATCAAATAGTAGAAACCATATCATGTGAGGACTTTCAACAGCTAAAATGGAGACCACATGTAACTTGAAGAGAAAATAATGACATAGTAAAGGTGTTGATATTCCACACTACTTCAAACGAAAGTTTAGAAAAGTATCCCCTATCAATACTGGAAAAAGGGATAACAGCTTATGAACTATTTTCCTGAAAAATTGTTTTAAGAGAAAGATTTCATAAATTTCAACTGAAAGTAGCACTGGGTGATTGGTAACTGAATGCAAAATGTTATAAGGAAACAGCTAATATTACCATTATGATGAAAAATTGAATGTTATTCATTTTTCAATTTTTGAATAATTTTAAAACTCAACATTTGCTATTTATGCATTAAAAGAACAAAAATTAGCATACAATTAAATCTCGAAACAGTGTTAAATCATACACACACACACACACACACACACAAATGGTATTGGAAAGTTTAGGTAATACTTCCCAAAATATGACCAAACAGAATTTTTTTAATCCCTTCTTGCTCAGTGTAACAAGGTGAGTGGGGCCTTTGACCTGTTGTGGCATGTGAACTCCATCACAACCAATGAATTAAGTTATAAGTGATGTCAGGTCTCATTTTTGGATGTAAGACAAGGAGAATACTAAAAGAAAAATGGTCAAATCTGAATAGAGAATTGCTGAAAAAAAAAATTGAAAATTAGTTAAATATTTAACTAATTTCAAAATTAAAAGGATAATCCATAAGACTCTTACAATATTGGTTGCCTCAATATTCTGTTTCAGTAAACTTACAACCCCATGTATATAAAACTGCTGTTGGAAATTTAATGTTAAACACAGCAGTTTTGTTGTTTTGAAAGAAATTCTGAGAATCTGTTTGTGCAATCATTATTTAACAAGAATTTTACATGAACCTGTGAGATTTTGTCATGTAATAAAACAACATGGGGTGATTTTGTTTTGATCGCTAGATCAACTCTACCAGCAGAACACCTACTTTCAGTAAACAATTCAATGGTCCATGATGATGATTTTCACTGAGCGAAATGCACAAATACAGCCAATCACCAGAAATTCAATTTTAACCTAATCCTGTCTAACAGTTGATGGCAAAGTTGATAGGATAACAGTTATGCTAACTTTTCAGCACCCTTTCATATAAGTGTATATCTATGCAGTAAGAATTTATCTAAATAAGTTGTGTTAAACTCAACTGATTAGGTCTGTTTAATCTTTAATCTTAATTTTCCAATTTTCAAATAATTGTTGCACATTTGGATGAAAATTGTGAATAATCTGTTCAGAGTAGATGTTTTTGTTTGAATACTTTCAGTCATCTTTGTCATTACCAAGAACTAAATGTTGTCAGTATTGTAGGCAAGTGTTGTTGACTATATTCTAGCCTTTTTTTTGGAATGTTACATTTCAAGTTCAAATATATGTGCACTGTATATGTTATGCCATATGTAGAAAGCACTCAAAGATAGAACAAAAACATAAACCTTAGACAGTTTATCCACAATTTTCATAAGCATGTGCAAGCAAATTATTTAGAAATAGGAAAATATAATAAAAAAAAATTAAAAATAGACTTGGTTGAATTTAATACAACTTCTTTAAATTATATTTATTATGGACACCACCACAGTGTGGATATGACCAGAAACAAAACTCAGTTATACCGTAGCCACTGGAGAGTTTCAATGATTTACATTTTTTTACACACACACACACACACACACACACACACACACATAATTTTTTACAATGTTGGAGTGCTTGTTACCTCTTAACCCATGCCGATTTTGAATTGATAGTGTTTCATTTAATGATATACAGGAAATTAACGACTAACACAAAAAATAGAATTGGCAAGTCAAGTTCAAATTCCAGTGGAGACATTTTGTATTCACTCATATCCTTGAAAAAGCATGAATCCATTGACTACAAATTAAGAAACAAATTAGTCTAGAAGAACAACAGACAATGGAGTAGTTTCTTGCAGGTTTTTCTTTAAACAAAAAATTAATTACTTCATTGTCTTTCGCAAGAAAAATCATGGCATCATGCAATTTATAGATGTTACAGAAATGAGAGCAATGGAGATACAGCACTAAAAGAAAAGATATTGTAATCATATTGTCAATATTAAAATAATTAAGCTAAGAAATAATTCAATCTTTTTTTTTATATAAACTGTTCAGAGGTATTTTAAAAATCATTACAAATTGCTCTGCATCCATTTATTTTTCATATATACAACAACATTAATCTTATGAAACTTTTAAAATTTTGGTACTTGTAACTTTCTTCCCTAGTCTTATAAATTTCTGAAATGGGTGATAGTTTTTAATACATTATTGAATATTAATAGGAAAATTTAGTGTAAAACAAAAAAAAACAAAAGACAAAAAAGTAACAAGACTAAGAGTATTGGTCATGCAAATGAAAATGTTTATGGGGAGCAGACAATATGCAGGCAATTCAGAAACATGATGCTACCTCAGGTTCTTCCACAAGCTGACATCAATTAACCCCAAAGGAACACTTTTCAAATATGTAAAGAACATCTAGTTGCATGTGACCAACTTCCTCTTGAAGGTCATCAAGGAGGAGGAGGAGGATTTGAAGGGTGCTTTCAGCTTGGAATATGTAAAAATGTATTGACAAAAGGGGCATATTACTGCGGAAAGGAGAATAAATGGTATTTTATTATTTCAATAAATGCAAATTTTATTGATAGAATCTGTTCCTTTTTTTTTTGTTGCAATAATTCATAAATTATCTATATTATAACTAATTATTTTTTCTACATTCTAATAACAATATGAAGATATCTTCAGAAATCATTGTTTCTTAATTTTAGTCATTACACTTCTGAATTTTAATAAGTAATTTTTTTTTATATTAAAAAAAGTTAATTGAGACTTATAATAAATTTTTTTACCAGTAAATTGAAAAACTCAATGTTACTTGTATTTAGTAGACTTACATTAAATTTTCCCCTTATAAAGTTTTTTAATTGTGTATTTGCATAGTGCTTATTAAGGCTATAAAAAATTAATTGTATATAATTCTACATCTTGGAAATTCTAGTTTGCAAAATTATGCAGTAATGAAAAAAACTGCAATTTAGTCCAATTGGAGGAATCATAAAATTTGCATGGTATAAAACATTGCTTTATGATATTTTTCAATAGAAATAAGTTTAGTGCATATTTCATCTGTCTATATTTCTGAGATGAGGTATTATGTACTTAATTTACATTATTCGGACTATTGTCCTCATCTTTGTTGCCATATTTATTACAACATTTCAGCCGTTGTATGCTCCAGCCTTCTTCACGTTGTTGGAATGTTCAACTGAACCCTTTATTTCACTTGCTGGGGTAGACTATTCTAATTCAACGTGCCATGTCTAATGGATGTCAATTACCAATTATCTCTTGTTAATTCCCCTCTCCAAGTTCTCCACCACCTTAACCAGGTATTGAACTCACACTGTTTGGGCCCTGTCACTGGATTTAAATAATGCCTTTATCCACTGTGCCATGTGTAATTCAGATTTTTTTGCCATAAATTTGAAATCCAAATAGATAACGAAATAGATATATATCTATAAATTTATCCAACTTCCTGCAAGTTTTTGTTGGGAATCAGTTTCTCTCTCTCTCATTCTAATTATTCGTACTCTGTAAGTACCATGTCTGTTACTGATTGCTATGATTCAAAGTTATTTTGCCAACTGGTTATCAAACATGATTAGAGAGGTAAATCTACCTTACTAACTCACAAAAGCAATCAGAACAAGCACTCCAATCTTTGTGAAATTAGGTTAAAATCAAAAACACTAAAGGAATATTCTGCCCAGATGATCGAATGAGCAGTGTATCAACATTAGTAGCACACAGATGCCACAAGTCAAGAAACAGGTAGGTAAATTGAACTGCACTACATACTTGATATTAAAATAACTGATCCGATGTCCAACTTTCTGATAATAACTGTGACATTCCAGTATTTATTGAACAATTTAGTTCATGCCACATTGACTGAAAAACCTACCAGTACAAAAGAATTCTATTACCACATTAGTAAAAAACGCATGATTTTAAAATTTAAAAATTCAACCACAGACTTGCAAGTGCACGCTA
>CAHIKZ030001214.1:322500-340000 GCA_903632075.3 Acanthosepion pharaonis
TAAAAAAATTAAATGTTTTCTACATTTATTTAGTGTATCATATCAAATGTCAACAAAAATTTGTTAACCATTAACATCATTTGTTGCACATTTTCATATTATTTTATGCTATCTTAGCATTAATTCATGACATTTTTTAAATAATTATTTTCATTATACCACTTTTTCATATAAAACTCTGTTTGTTGTATAATAAAAATGTAAACAAAAAATGTAAACATAAAAATGTTGGCAAGGGTCAAATCTTAGGAACTCTTTGACTTAGAGATGTAATATACATACCATTCAATTTCTGTCATGAAGCTTTATAAGTGTACCAAATTAGAAAAAAATCTGTAATCTTGTGTAGAATTGTTTTATGTAACTATAACTTTATGTTCCCATGGAAAAACTTACTATTTATTGATGCAGCTCTTATAGGTAAATTTAATATTTGATGTATTTCAAACAAGTTTTATTAAAATTGATTTTAAGAAAACCTGACTGAATAATTCTTGCTGTCTCTCTCTCTCTCTCTCTCTATATATATATATATATATATATATATATATATATATATATACACACACATTAAGATTGCAGGTAGTATAACATGAATTACTACTACAAAAAAGTGATTCAGCAAGTCAAGTTCAAATGTCCTTAGAAAAGACAAGAAACCTTAACTTCTCTTCACAGCTATGGTTAAAACAGTAGGGTAGACTATAGTCTTTGTAGGGTAACCAGTCAAGAAGAAAGACAACTTTGAATTGCAGAGGAATTTGGAAATGTCTGAAATAAATTAATAAAAATAAAAATGAATAATAGGTATATATGCATTTCCATTTTTATTCAAAATATTTTCCTAAAACATTTTCCTTGGATGTGGTTTACTTTTTTTCTACATTCACCAATTTTCTTTGCAAGTTTCAACTTTGTTCTGCTAAAGACATCCTAAATTCTCCTAAGACAAGGAATATTTTACCTTAATTCTCAACTCGAGGCCATCTTCCAAATGCCAACTACATTTATATCAAAGCATTAAAGATACAAAGACGTTCAGCCTTTAAATTTAAATTTTGATATCTAATGTAATAGTAAATATATTAGAAGCTATTTTCTGAGGAAAGGAGATATATTGTATAATCTTGAATATAAATTTATCACAGTAAATTAGTGAATTACAAAATCAGTGCACTTCCAATAGATTTTTGCCTTAATAAATTACTTTTTTTGATTTTTTTGAATTACTGTTTTGATTAAAACTGCATCAAGTTAAACTTATGGTCAGACCTATTATGACTTATGTCCCAGGTGTATACTTTTATAAAAAATTCTTCCTATGTTCATAGAAATTTTTATTTAAATTTCTAGAAGGCCGCCAAATGCATTTCATGAGAAATATTTATCATACATATGTTTAGTTCAGGTTTAATGCTATTTTTGTTGATTTAATTTCTCCTATTGTTTTGAAGAAGTCATAATAAATCTTATAGTAAGATTGGATAAATTTTATTCAATTATAGTCATTATAAAATTGGTAGTATTATAAATGTTATAATTATCTTCAATTACTGAAAGAATGTAAGCTAAAATACTAAAATTGTTCATTCCTAGAGATGATAGAAACTAAAAAAAAAAAAAGCAAACTAATATCACTTTATTTTCTTTTGTGTGATGTTTTTTTTTTAAATTTTCAAATATTTAGTAAACTACCAATCTAATAAGTGTGTGTGGATATGTTTACATTTTATCATTTTTCTCTCCTTTACACATTATCATTATTTTTACTAATAAAACAAATATCTAGACTGAAATGAAGACATAAATTTAGAACAACTCCATCCTATAACAGTCCCTTTTTTTAGTGTATAAAATGAGTATACAAGCATTCGTCAAATAAAGTTTCAGAAAAGTATATTTTACTTTTGGAAGATTTTTAAAACTGAAAATGAACTTTTGTTTACAAATGTGTTAAAAATGACCGATTTTGTAAAAGCTGAGATTCCAATCAATATAATTTTATTTGAAATACACCAGAGTATTTAGCTTAATGAAAATAGTAAAATTTAATCATTTAGCTAAAATATAAAATAATTTTTGTTTAAACCAACGTTTTTTGAGGGCATTATTATAAGGTATTTTGTTTTCATCAAAACATTTATTTTATTAGAAGATAGTTTATTGATTCTAGCATTTACAATGGTAGGAATTTGTCTAATAATTTAATAGGGATGGTTGGAGTTAACATTATTATAGATTGGAGATCCATTATCTTTGTGATAAGGTTTAAAAGTGTTATTGGAAAGGTTTAAAGTTATATCTATTTTAAGGTTGGAAGAAATTTCTATTCTAAACCCAAGGAATTTGAAAGCCATGATAATTTTCTTTTGTATACAAGATAGTAGACCATTACTATTAAGGATAACAATAAGTCCATCATCGCTATATAGACCAACTTGTTTGGTATCAATGATCCTACGAAGAGTGTTTAAAATATAGATACCTACTAAATCTGCAATTTGGGCAGAGTCATAGGCACCCATAAGAACATCAAAATTATCATAGTGACTTTTAATCCAAGTGGGCTTATTAGTCAGTAAAGACTTTCTAAAGCCTAATATAACCTGGAATTCATTATCCTTAATTTCTACATATTTTTTAGTAATATTCATATATTTTAATAACAGATCTTTAGAAATGGAGGAGTAGAAATCAATTATATCAAATTGAATAAATGTAGCCTTCATTTTATTTTTAATATTTTGGAACCATTTAATAGTGTTGGAAGAATCTTTCCACAGATTGTTATAGGAAGATTTTTGTATAGTATTTATTATTTGTGCAATTATATTTTTGGAAATAAATCCTAAATCAGTTTTCAAGGGATTGATTAGCCTAGATTGTTGGTTGTTAATGAAATTGAGGTTATGATTTTTGAAGAGTAAATAAGCCTCTTTCATGTGGATTTTTGCCATTCTATCTTCAATATTGAATTTATTCACAAAATTAGCTGCATTCTGGTTAATCATAGAAGTGTTAGTGATTTTGTTAGATCTATTTTATAAATATTTCTAGATTTATCAGTACTGATCTACATGTGATTAGATTTTTTTAATAGTTTCAATGTCTTTGTTCAAAAGTGGTTGGATGAATTTCTAAAACTGATTTTTTTAATTAAATTTAAAATGCCTGCTTCAAAGGGATCCAGGAGTTTGTTGCTGGGTGGAGTCTTTTGAGATTTCAAGTTGTAATTTACTTTTATACAGAATGGTGTATCAGAAGGGTTAAAATAAAAATGTTTTTTTTCCTGAGTAATCTTTTTATGAAATCAATAATTTTATCTGTATTTTCATGATGTGTTAAGCTTTTCCTTGGTGTGTGTGTGTGTATATATATATATATATATATATATATATATATGTGTGTGTGTGTGTGTGTGTGTGTGTGAAGGGGTTATCAGAGAAAATACAAAGGGATCTTCAAAAAGCTTGACAACACTTCACAGATATCTCTCAAAGTAAGACCCCACCATAGAGGAGAACATGACTAAAAGACGGTATATACGCTATCCATGCAGCTGCAGAAAGGAATATAAAGGAGAGATGAGGCTGCCCCCTCAAGTGAGCTTCAAGAACACCAGAAAGCTATAACACAAGTGGGAAGTAGAAAAATCAGGCGTGGCTGACCACATATGGAGAGAAGGGAGATCACCGCCCTCTGTGGGGATCATGTTGAGATCATAGGAATACCATTGGAAAAATTCGTAAACTTATGAATCAGCACATATGCTAGGTCACAAAAATCTCTTGAGCCAGGCCAAGCATAGAAATAAATACAATATGGGAACCAGTAACAAGGAGTGCCAGAGAAAAGCAATGATAACAAACAAAGTTGCAATATGAGCCTGTAAAAAAACATGTAATGATAACAGCAAAATTGCAATATGAGCACTGGTAAAAAATGGTTGCTGGAAGACATTATGTTTTATAATACCCAGATGTCCTCAAGGACACATGGCACAGTGGATAAAGGCGTTGGTTGATCCAGTTCAATACCCGGGTTAAGGCAGTGGAGAACTTTCAGAGGGAAATTAGCAGGAGATAACTGACATCCATCAAACATGGCACGCGGAACTAGAACAGTCTACCCCAGTGAGCGAAATAAAGTTTTCAGTTCGAAATTCCAACTACCTGAAGAAGGCCGGAGCGTACAACAGCTGAAACGTTGTGATAAATATGGCAAAAAAGATGAGGACAATAGTCCAAATGGATCAAATATGAATTAGAATCCAACAGAATGATAGGATAAGGAACAAATTAATTTGTTTATCAATTCTCATGCTAAAAAGGCTGTGACTCAATGTAAGTGAAAAATGCTTATTCTTAATGGAAAACAATGATAAAAACATTGATTGTGTCACCATCCATGATCTCTATAAGGATTTCCATTTGAACCCCATCTTGATCAAAATCCTAAATCAAACCCTGTATTACCAGATATAGTAATCTTAATTTAACAGTTTCAACTTATCACAATCTATATAAAAATAAAGGAATTTTTTTTTTTTTTTATTTAATTTTTTAAATGTTATGACCCTTCAGGATAAATGTAATCCTAACTCTCCATAGATTCCTTTTCTTTATCTGTAAATTGTAATGACATTTTGGGAAAGATAGTGGACAGCTTTCATATGTTTTCACAGCTGTCCTGGACTGGCTGTCACCCAAAGCTTGAGAGCCCAGTCTGCACTGCTATTTAATCAATAGTTGATAGAGAATGAAGAGAAAAAATGGATTCATACCTTTCTCAACAACATAACTGAAGTCAACATAACAGACTAGGCTCACTGTCCATGACAATAACTGTAACTGTTATGCATTTCTGTTTGGGTTAGGCAAGCAATAAATCAAATACATAATAGTTATCATATGTAACAATCATGTTTTGATGTTAACTGGAAAAAACTCATCTCATTTAATATAAAATGATAGAGTAGAAATTAGTGTCAGATAAAATGAAAATAGTTTTATCAGTTACTTTGTCCAAAATACTTAATTCTATATCAACCAAATGGTGTAAAACTATAAAGAAAAAGAAAAAAGTTTTTTCAGTATCCTATCAGAAAATACAATACTGCAAATAAATATTAGTTTTATCTATGTTAGTGTGTAAGGCTTTCAAAAATACTTTTGTCCAGTATACTGGTCAATCAGAAATTAATTAAGCCCATCAAATTCCCATCACAGCCTATTGATTGAAGTATTTGATTTAAACTGGCCTTTATAAAAGATGTTACCTATATGATCAAATTCTTCTTCTATGTTCGGTGTCCCTTCAGGATGTGGGTAGTCATGGCTCTCCATAATTTTTTGTCTTTTATAGCTCTTAGTAAGATTTATCTTTTTGCTATTTCTCTGGTAACCAATTAGACAAGCTTGCTAGGTGTGTTACTCACTGCTTTCCAGTCTTTCTTGCCTTCAATATGCCCTGTGAGTTTCAATTTCACCAAGCCCTCTTTCTTCATAGTGGCCTAGAAATTTCAATTATCTCTTTCTGATTCAAAGTGTATATATATATATATATATATATATATATATATGCGTGTGTCTGTGTCTTTTTTTTCTATTTTTCATAAAACTGTCACTGATCACATGTTCAGTTCATGGCATTCTCAGCATGCCTCTGTAGAACCATATTTCTGTTGCTTCAAATCTCTTTATTTGTGATGAGAATGCCATATATGAGCCATATATAACAATTCAATACTCTTTTCTTTGTTTCTAACGAAATTTTCCTGTTTCTTAATAATTTATTTAGCTTTTTGAAGGCATTTTTCCCAAAGCAAATTTGGAATTCAGTGTTACATTTTCTGTCTTCTGTTAAGAGACTTCCTAGATATTTAATTATGTACTGGCTTGACCTTGGTATCTCCAATTTGTACTTTGTATCATGGGCTGTTCCTTTTGCTGACAACCATGCATTCTATCTTCTTACAATTAATGTTTAGTGCTTTTTTCTTGCTTTCATTTACTACCTTCTGTAGGAGTTCCTGCAGTTTCCTTTTTGCCTGCTATCAACATTGCTATCTGCATATCTAACATTGTTAAGATTATGGCCACCAATAATGAATCCTGGTAGGACTTCTCATTCACTCAGGATCACCTCACTGTAAAGGTTAAATAAGTCTAGTGAGTTGACATATCCTTATCTTACGCCCCTTTCTATTTTTGTGTATTTATTTCAATTTATCATATGCAGGCAGTTTGTTTCTGGTATAAGTTCTAGATTATTCTCATATCTTTCCCAAATAAATCAAGTTTATCTAGTAGTTCAAATATTTCTTTGTGACATACTTTTATCAAATGCTCTTGTATAATCTTTAACAAAATTGCACTGTTCTTGTCCTATTTCAGATCTAATTCTGATACAAGCTCTATTCTTCAGAATTCAGATGATAAGTATTGTTATGTTATTTATTAAACTGATTGCTCAACGGAGCTTGCATTAGTTTGCACCTGGCTTAAGCAGTACTACAAAAACAGATCTATTTAGGTCTTCCAGTATATCACCACTGTTGTATATTTCATTTATTATAATTTTGTCAATGACAAAATAATCTAAAGCTGTCAGCATCTGTTACAATTCCATCTAGTCCTACTGCTTTGTTCCTATTCAATTTGGTCAGTGCTGATTGTACTTCAGACTTTAATATTTCTGGTCTTTTGATATTTCAGTATATTGCAAGTTGTCCACTTTTGTTGTGGAAGAGTTATCCAATGTATTTATTTCTGGAGTATTTTTTCTTCCTCTATTATCAATGTCCTGTCCTTGGATTTTATGCATCCTGTTGATAATGCATGTCTTTTGTCCTATTAGTTCTGACATTTTTTATTCATATATGTTTTATATGATGTTCATTCTTTTTATTTCTGTATACTTTTCATTAAGTCATTCCTCTTTTGCCTGTACGCATTTATTCCTGATTTCTTCATGTGATGTCCTATAGTTTGTGTCATTGTTCACTTTCCCCTTTTCATCATGTTGAGAATTTCATCTGTCATCCATTCCTTTTTTTCTTTGATTTGGATGATCTCATTTACTAAAGCTTCTATTAATGTCTCACTTTGAATTTCCATTCTCATTTAATTAATACTTCTTTAAATTCAGGTCATTCAAGAGCCTGTTGTATTGCAATTTGGATGCTGGCCAGGCCCTCTTCAATTTCTGTAGTTTCACTCTAAGATTACATACCACTGAAAGGTTGTCTGCACTTGAATATGTTTTACAGTGTAAAACTGCATTGAAACTCACAAATTCCTGTGCTATAGAAAAGAATAATTATAATAAAATAAAAATTACACTAATGAAAGAAATTTAATAAAAGAAAATACTTAAAATTAATGAATTTGTTTTTGTTGAAAAATATCACTTAAAACAAGTGAGTTCTTATTTTTCTTACTTTCACAACAAACACAAGAGCACAAATTTGCATCTTGCAAAGAAAAAACAACACTTACTTAAAGGTTGTTGACAGCTCAATGATAGATTTTTATCTAATGTTTTTCTATGGAATGAGCTTAATCATTAAAAAATAATTGAAGAATCTAGTGTGTGTGCCTCAGTAATCTTAAAAATTTAAGAAAACATTCTCAGGAATCTAATATTTTTATTATATCATGGATAATACAATATAAGCAACTAGGTAATTCTGAGTGGAAAGATTATGCTAAACACAGGAATTAGGTAAAACAAATAACATGGGTTTTATTGTACGGAAAGTACAATGAGTAAGAGTTCTTAATAATAATAATGAAAACGGGAGATATGTCATGGAGATCCGTAGTGGTACTGCTACTACAATACTTTGTCACGTCTTTTATTTTCTCCTCATTCACGTCTCTTTAGACTGACCAGTCACTGTCGGGGTATGATAGGCTGTTCCAGTTTTATTGAATTTTAGAGAATATTGGCTCTAAATTTACTATAGTTATTGCTCTTATTTTCTGATAATGTTGAGTATGGTTGATCATATTTACAAAAGCAGATACATTTACACACATACAAAAACAATTCAAAATTCTTTTAAAAATAATTAGGATGTCATATTGTAATAAGTTTTACAATAAATGATTAGTGCATATTGTTTTACTTAATAACAATATTCCTTAAGAGTTACACCTTTGAAAATGAATTTAAAAAAAGATTTAAAAACTTTATAAATTATTCTAATTAAAATTACAAAAAAATGAAAACAAATCCTGTAAAAATTCATTTTTCACCAAAAATTTTTTTCTTAAGACAATTGTGCTTATTATATATTATTCATAAAAGTAATTATTTTCTCTAATTAAAAAAAGGTCCTAGTTTTATTTCATTTTTTTATTTTATGATTCAGAGCAGATTTTCACTAAGATAGGATCCAATTTTACAAAAAAAATTGATGATTTAAATTCTCCAAAGAGTTCTGCTTTTAACTAATATATTCACTAAAAATTATCTCATTGAATTTCTTGAGATTTTCATAAAATTAAGTACGCATGATGAAACACATGTAAAACAATTAAAATATTTTTACTGAGATTTTCTCAAAAAAAACCCCCAAAAAACTTAAATATATAGTACATCTATTGATGCAAGAAAAACAAGAGTTTTAATCAAGATTTCAAATATTCTAAAAATGATTAAAAAATTTGATTAAATATTCAAAAAATACTTTCATTTTGATGATAAAACTTTGTTTTCATTAAGTTTCAAGCATTTTTTCATCATAGCAGGCTAATTTTTTAGCGATTGGTAGAGGTATTTACTATTACCTGAATGGCAGTAAACTAGATATTGTAAACAAATAAAAATTATTGTAACGTAATGACAATTTTATGAGAAATTGTTACTTTAACATTTACTTGATTTAACTACACTTCCAAAAATTCTCAAAAATCATTTTTTTTTAAGTTTTTTAAAATGTACTCTTATAACATGGGTGACTCTTACAAGTGGGTGAAGCAATACTGGCTGATGACAGCAACACATTCATATTGACAACTTTAGACTGCTATCATTTGTAAGCATGGTGGCTCATAATACAAAAAAATATTCAATATTTCATTTTTTGTAAACTAATTATTATTCTGTAATTTCTTTGTTGCTGATTATATTTTTTAAACAGAATAATCATTACTTTTAAGAAATTAATTCTGCAACAAGAAGTTACTTCTGTAACATATTTTCTCATGAAATATTGATTATAAAGAAAAGAAAAACTCATCCACTACTTTTTAGGTCTCAAGTAGTAAAATATTTTTTAGAAAATGATTATGATATTTAAAGAAAAAATTTTCACGGTGAAAAGTTTAGGAAGCAAACTATTTTATTTTTAAAATAGAAAAATTCTTATAGCTTAAACACAAGTGAAATATTGGAGCAGCTAGAAAAAGATATTTACATGACAGACAAATGTAAACCATTACAATGGTTTGCATGCAGAGATGAGAAATGAATGAACTAAATAAAATTAATTTAAGAAAAAATCCTTATTTAAATAATCTACTCTTAGCTCATTTTTTAAAATTGCATACTCCTCATGTTCAACTTCTGTAAAATAAATCATTTTATAGTTATTATGAAAATAGATTTGTTTCTTAAATTGAACATTGCAATTATCTAAAATTATCTTGTAATATATTATATATTCAACATTCAATAACATCAACTATGAACATGGCCACAATATGTGTGTGTGTGTGTGTAACAATACAATTTCTTACACATCATTAAGAGATAAGTAGATAGATTCCTTTCCCAGAGTCATCTTAAGTACACAAAGTTTTCAGGAAATTTCTCTCCAGTCCATCTTTAAGTCAACTTAAGTGACAGTGCTTTGGGAGATTGATGTCTAAAGCTGCCTTTTAATTGGGAAACAAAACGTTAATGATTTTAGATAATCATAAAGGTAGTCCTCTGTAGTAGCTGACCACTCACAACCAGCTTTTTTGGTGGTATCCAACTTCCAGAACATAATTAGATGGATAGGGGGATGAAACCCCAGCCATTATCCATAAGAAAGGAAAAGGGATCCAACAGTCAGGGAAGTAGGTAGATTACAAGTAAGTAGCTGCCCAGCAGACAGTAGCAGCTAAAGAGATAGCAGTTCAGCCAAAGGAAAGATAGCTGGCTAAGTGAGAATTTGTACTGTTGCTATTTCCCAACCAGAGAGTCTTGAAAAGCATTTGTTGTTATTCTCTGTTGAAGTTGATCACGGGCAAGTCGATAAGTCAATATGCATAGCTAAGTCGGGTGTATATAAAGATACAATCAATCTTGGATGTTACCACCAGTGCAGTGAACAATGGATGAAAAATTTTGTCACAAAAGTCATCACAATCTGGTTACTGTGACAAAGATTGACCCGGAAATAAAAAAGTTCCCATGGAAATAAAAAAAAGAAAAAAGGGAAACATGGAAGAAAAAAAAAGTGAGCTGTTGAAAATAAATAACTTTAAAAGAAAAGAAAAAAACGATAAATTTTGTTGGAAAAACGTGAAAAAGTCAGACAAAAAAAGAAAAAGAAAAAAAAGAGCAGCAATTTGAAATTAAAAGAAAATATAAATCGTTGAAAGAGAAAATAAAGAAAAAAGAAGAGTTAATAACTTCCGCGATCAGTGTGATCTGTGCATGGCAGAAAAAATTTTTATTATCAAAGATAAGAATCAAGATGAATTGCTGAATCTTTGTAATGAGATATTTTCTAAATGTAGACATAAGAAATGATTCAAAACATAAACACCGTTTTGTAACATATCCCTTATGTCAGTTCCATCTTGGTTCAATACCATCGGGCATGACATTTTAATGGAATAACTATCATGTTTATCTCTATATATATATATCTTTGTGTATGTTTATGTGATGTGCTATGTATTTTAAAATATTTTTTTAGACCAAATTTTTTAAAATTTTACTTTTTTAGATTTTACATTTTGATTTATATGTATATGTGCGTACCTGTGTGTGTGTACATATATAGGTGTGTATATAGGTATATGTATGTGTATGTATGCGTATATATGTATATTTATGTATGCATATATGGATGGATGGATATGTAGATGTGTTTATATGTGTGTGTATGTCTTGATATGTATGTACTCATATATATCTGTATATGGGTGTATATGTATGTATATATGTATAGTTAGACAGATAGATATAGGGATACATTGTTTATTTGTTTAGATGGGTGCATGTAATTGTATGGAGATGTAAGGTTTTATGTATATATGTTTATGTGCATGTATGTGTATAAATGTGTATATATATATATATATATGTGTATGAGTGGATATGTATGTATGTATATGAGAATATATATATATATATGTGTGTGTGTGTGTGTATATATATATATATATATATATGGATATATGCGTATGTGTGTACATGGGTATATATATGTGTGTATGTGGGTACACGCCTATATGCATGTATGTACGTGTATATATTATTGTGCATGTGTGTATACGCTTGTGTTTTTGAACATAAAAATATAGGTCCTTGCTAGATTAGATAATTGTTATATTTATTTTTTATATGTTTATATTTGTTTTTGTAACCTGTAGTCGATATTAATTTTGTCAAATTTTCTTAATTACAAGCGTGCCCTTTCAGTAAATGCCCTTCGTTTTAGTTTTCCTCCGCCCCCATCTCTCTCCACCTTTTTTTTCTTTTCCTCTCCTTCCTCTTCTTCTGATCTTTAAGATTAGATTGTCTATTGTGTGTATTTCACCACCAAAATGTATCCTTTCCAGTTACATCTTTAATGTATTAGACATCCAACAACATTCATATTTCTCTCACTTAAACTGTCTTCAACTCACCTCTGAAAAAACTTCTCTCTGTTAAGTTTTTAATCTCCCACCTTCTCTCGTCTGTTACCCCTTTCTTTAGCTCTAACATTTGTCCCATACTCTCATACTTACACTATCTCTAAATTCTATTTTTATTTCTGGAGTTGTTTTTCTGTTTTTTTTGAATTTGTAAGTCTGATGAATTGGATTGTATTTGTGATTCAATGGAATAAATTATGACCATGGAATATTAGTGTTTAAGCCTTTTATTTATTGTCCTGGACATATATATATATATATATAATTTTTATATCAAAAATATATATATATTTATTGATGTATATATATTTATTTTTATAGTATTTTGCATGTATATGTATATTTAATAGTTATGACCTGTCTAATATATATATATATATAATATTTTTATATATATTTAAAATAAAAAGGCAAAAAATGTAAGCATCAGACACAGTGAGACATGGGATTAATGCATTTTTTTTTATTAAAATTTCATTTAATGACATACCCCATTTCTCTGGTTTTGTCTTAGGGGGAAATATTTCTGCTTGCTTGTGGTATACTAAAATGTCATTTTGTTTGATGGAGAAAATGAAATGGTAAAGATTTGAAGAGGTGGTTGTTTTTTTAATTTTTTATTTTGGAAGGTCAGTAGAAATGATGCTTCTTGTGATCTGAGTTACATGAAGGGGTAGTTGTTTTTCACTTTGGAAGGTCTGGAGAGTGATGCTTCATGTAGTGTGACATTTTTCTAGAGGTGTTTGAAATCCTCTTGTGATGGTTTGAACAGAAGGGAAGAGATGCTAACTGACCTCTGATATATATTATGAAGTTTCAGAGTGCTGGGGCCAGTCCATAATTTGTCCCTCTTTGGGTTGAACTTACCTTCTGAGATGGTTGGGGGTCAATTTGCATGTTTTTTTGTGGAACTAGGTACAGTTCCATGTTTTGAACTGCACGTGAAATATTGCTATTGTGCTTAATTGCAATGTTTTATTTATTTAAATTTTTTTGAAATTGTTTTGTTGATTGTTCTGTAGTTTTGGTATTATAAATTATGTAATAAATGACAACATTTGGTAGGGGAGTGTTGTAAGAATGTGATATTTCACATATCATTAAGAGATAAGTAGATGGTTTCCTTTTCTTTTGAGTAAACTTAACTACTCAAAGCTTTCAGGGACTTTCTCTCCAGGCCAACTTTGAATCAACTTATGTGTCAATGTTTTTGACGATTTATGTCTATACCTGCCTTTGAATTGGGAAACATAAAACGTTCTTAATAATTTTAGATAATCATAAAAAGTAGACCCTTGCAGAAGCTGACCATCCATACAGATATTGAGGTGTTCACCAACATCTGGAAAGCAAGTGGAGGGATATGAGCATGAGACCCAAGAAATTATCTATATAAGCAGAGAAAAAGGGTTCAAGCAGTCAGGGAATTAGATAGGCGACCAGTGAGTAAGTAGATGCCCAGCAGCCAGTGACAGTTAAGAAGATAGCAGTTCAGCAGAAGGAAAGATAGCTGGCTAAGTGAGAATTCATATTGCTGCTATTTCCCAACCAAAGAGTCTTGAAAAGAATTTCATGTTATTCTCTATTGAATTTGATGATGGCCAAGTAGACAAATCTATCAGCATAGCAAGTATGAACACAGCATATATATATATATATATATATATATATATATATATATATATATATATACACACACAAATACATACATTGCTTTTGTACTATTTTAATTTTGAACTATGAATCAGTATCCTTCCCATTAAGGTGTCTATGTTTTTTTAAATAAACAATGCTTTTATATCTTGTGCCCTGATTAGTGTGGTTAACCAACAACATGTTGTGAATTGATGCTCCATAGGTGTATGTATATATATATTAATATATATACAGGTATATATGCACACACACACACATATATGCACACATATATATATATATATACATAGATATATCTACACATATATGTATACACATATATCAACACACACATTTATGGTGGACTCTATTGTGAATGATAAATGAGGGTCAGCAGTGCATAGTGTCTTTCATTTTACACTTATGCATAAAGCACGGGGTCTAAAAATTTTACTGATGTTCAGGATTTTTTAAAGTCAAACATATTTGATTTGTGCTTTTTTAAATGTCATATATAGAAAAATGTTGCAGTAGGATTACAAAGCCTATATATATATATATTTGCAAATGTAAAATTAAATGTTGTCTCTGTATATATATATATATATATATATATATATATATATTCAAAATTGTTTTAACTTTCTTATGCTATATATATGTTTGATAAATGTAATATACTAATTTTAGATAGAAATATATATATATATATATATATATATATATATATATATATATAGTTTATATTGTTGTCCACAGCATAATTTTATATATATATGCTCATTCATTCACAACATATAAACCCATAAGTTATATATATATAAAATGTTTCAATGCCTGCTTATAAATTATATATATCTTATAGTTTTGAACAAAAAATTTTAAAAATTAAAATCTTCAGAGACATGTGAAGAATGTCGACCTTTATTCAGATCGTTTTTTATCTTTATTGTTCCATTTAGATTATATATATATATATATATAAAATGATGATACTGGCTTTATATTGTATATATATAAAATGTGTCCATTTCTTTTAAACAATATATCTATATATATATATAATATATATATATATATATATATATATATATATATAAAATGTTAGATACTAACTTTTAAACTAAATATATAGTTCAAAAAATGTTAGTTACTAGTAATGAAAGCAATATATATATATATAAAATGTTAGTTACTAATTTATAAATTATATATATATATATATATATATATATATAGAAAATAGAAAATATTAGTTATAAACTTATAAATATATATATATATATATATATATATATATATATAAATATGTTAGTTACTAGCTTATAAACTATATATATATATATAAAATGTTAGTGTCTAGCTTATAAACTATATATTCATGTATAAAAATGTTACATACAACTTATAAACTATATATTTAGTAAATGTTAGATACTAGCTTATAAGCTATATATATATATTAAATATTATTACTAGCATATAAAGTATACATATATATAGATGTATATATATAAAATGTTAGATACTAGCTTATAATCAATATATATATCAATAATGTTATATAATGCTTATAAACTACATATATATATTTAAAATGTTATAAACTATATATATATATAAAAATAGTTACTAGCTTATAAACTATATATATATATATATATATATATATATATATATAAATGTTAGATACAGTAAAAAAAAATATAAAATATATATATATATATATATATATATATATATATGAAATGTTAGATACCAGTTAAAAACTATATATATATATATATATATATATGAAATGTTAGATACCAGTTAAAAAAATATATATATATATATATATATATATATATATATATATGAAATGTTAGATACTATATATATATATATATATATATATATATATTATAGTTTATAAGCTACTATCTTAGTAGCTTAAAAGCTTCCACAAAATAATTCACAGTAAGAAACAAGGTAGATATAATTACCCGTTTTTTATGTATCTTGATAGCTGTATCTAGGGCTTTTTCCACATTCCCCCGGTGCTTTTTGAGGGCATTTGCAACATCATTTTCTAGAAGTCCATGAACGTTTTTATTAACAGCCAGAGCTCTTACAGTAGAAATATAATCTGGCCACTTATTTTTGATCCACTCAAGAGGTTCCATTCCATATTCTTCGTGCTTTTCTAGAGCTATTAACATTACATCAGCTTCATAGTCATTTGCTTCAGCAAGCTGGAAAAATAAACAAAGTATCAGCAATTAGAAAGAAAAAGCAAGTGAAGAGAAACTTTTTCTCTGTACAAGGCAGGCGTATATTACTATATGTTAAAGCCAATAAGATTTACTAAAAAATGATGAAGTTGATTGTCTATAAATTGGACTCATTAATCTTTTAATGATATCAAATTACTCTCCGAAGATTTTAATTCAAATGATACAGTAATTACTGTATCATTTGAATTTAAATTTACATTGAGCACTATTTTTTAAAAATAAAAATATCTATAAGAACACGGATTATATATTTTACTGTTTTTTTTTTTTATATATATATATATATATATATATATATATATATATATATATATATCATTTATTATGATTTTTTTCATACAGACAAAAACAGCTTCCTCATTACAAAGCTGCAACTTCATTTCAGTGCATTTCAATTGCATTTTGACTGGTGAGAACCAAAATAGTAATGAACAAATCTGTTTATAAGCAAGTCGTATGTGAAATGTCACTTCCTTTTTTCCATTTGTTTGAGAAAAAAATATACATAAAACAAAAAGGTGACAAAGTAAAACAATAGTGGTTGTAGATAGCAATTTGGTGAAGGATGTGTGAGGTGTTAAAGAGATGGCCAGACTGGAAAAATTCCTTTTCGATAATAACAGTGAAATGTTTAGGCACAGCATTTCCAAGCCTTCTAAGAGTGAGGGGTGGGAGAGGATTTTTCTAGTCTGGCCATCACTTGAAGACACACACACACACACACACACACACACACACATATATATCACACATTATGAAATGGACAAAGTCCGACAATTATTTTAAGACATTTTTATGTTTATACATTCTTTTTATAGATACAAATTTAGTGTCATTCAGCTCAGTTTCTTTTTGTTGAATAAAGACTTCTAAAGGTTATCGCTGTTTCATCTTCCTGCTGTTTTGAATTGCTTTTAAATTCATAACAATTTATTCAATAAAAAGAGGGAAAATTTAACATGTCCAAAAATACTCAAACCATATTAAATTAACCCCAGATCACAAGATACCTAATGAGATTTCTGTTAGGGCATCAGCTTTGACCTAGAAGACAGAAGAGTCCCCTTGAAATTGATACCAAGAATGTTCAGAAGAGAGTCTCACAGGCACTAGCTCTGCCAAAAAGTATCTTACCAGAGAAAGTGCCAATTTTGCAAGTGTAACAGCCATAATCAGAAAGTCTGTCCTGCCTAGTGTCACATTTAATTGTTGAAAAAAAACAGACTTTTTGAAGGTTTGCTAATTTAATACCAATATCTTAGAAGACAGCCATGATGTTTAGTTTTAAATCAAATTTGTGTAATCCTGAATATCTATCCCCGCGCTATTGAAACTAAAATATGTTAGACTGCAAATCACTTTTCAGATGTATATATATCCATTTATAAATATGTGTTTGTGTATAATTTGGGTAATATATTTGTGTATATATATATATATTTACATATGTGTCTTGTGTATATATATATATATGTGTACACTATATATATATATTTATATATATATATATATATATATATATATATAGGTCATGATGTGTGTGGTAGTACATATTGGTAGTCTATTTGTTACTAATGTGTTATTTTGGTGTGTTAACATAAATTATTCTGGGGCTATTATGGGTGTGTGTATATATATATATAGGTTTTGCTGTATATATATATATATACTTTTATTTATTATTATTTTATTGTTGGCTGTTTTTATTATATTTTCTTTTGTTTG
>CAHIKZ030001214.1:345000-467500 GCA_903632075.3 Acanthosepion pharaonis
AAAAAGTTATAACTACCTAGTGCAATGGGAATTCAAATACCTACTTTTACTCAGAAAATGATTGGCAGGTGTATGAAATAATGCATGCAACTGACTGTTCCTACTTTGTGATTTCAGGACACCATTTTATATAGTAGCTTTCAATCCAGCCTTTATAATTAAAAAAAATTGAATTCTTTAATCATGATTAGTAGTATTGCATAGGCACTGACATATTTTAACAGCATGCAGATTTCATTCATTCCTTCATTTGGGGAGAAATGTACATGCTTGCATGTTGATTTTTTTCTTTCTTTTTTTTCAATGATTGTTTCAATAATTTCATACTTTTTTTTTTTTTTTTTTTTTTTAAGATGAGCAATTCAAACAAGAAGATGTTGTACACAGCCTTCTTCTGTGCATTAGCAATGATGTAGGGCAAATTGCCAGCCTCTATGCACAGTTGCATTCTGTGAATAAGGTCTATTTTGGTGGAGGATTTATTCGCCGCAACCCTTTCACTATGCACACATTGTCATTTGCCATCAATTATTGGTCCAAGGTAAGCACATTTTGCGACATCAGATACATTTCTTTTTTTTAATTTGATGCAATCACTCATTCTCTGCAGTTGTAGATGCTTTTCTAAGATCAGCTGATAAATTATATTCTATGGACATTTATTTAGTAAATGTTTCAGAGTAAGCCAAAATATACATGTTGTAAACAATGACATCAACTACAGTGACCCTGATGAACTGGAACTACACAAAGTAAACAAGTCAGATGAATGGACTGACACCACTACAAAAATAAATGTACATGTGCTAGGAAAAGTTTGGAAATGAGCAAATTTCCTGTTAAAAGTAGACACTGGAACAGATGGTAATATATTTCCACTACGATTATATAAACAAATGTGTCCAATGCCACCAGCAAAATTAATAAAGAAGTAAAAAATACCATTCTAACAACTTATAATAAAACCATTGTCCTGCTGTAATAAGTTGGGACATGCTGTAGCATTTATTTTATATATATATATATATATGTATATATTTATTTATTTTCTGGTTCAGAGCTCCATGATGTGCACATCAAATATAAGGGTCAAGGCAAGGCTAGCCAGAAGTCTCATGCTTATGGGAGTTTGTCCTGCAGCTCTTGCTAGCAGTGCAGGTAGAGGAAGAAGCAAACTGTCACAATTATTAAATTTTTTAATAATAATCTATAAAGATATTAAAAATATAAATTTTGAATAAATTATATTCTATGGACATTTATTTAGTAAACATTTCAGAGTAAGCAAAAATATGCATGAAATTGGTATGCCAAAATATACTGAAATTGGTGAAATGCACATGAAATTATGTTGCATGAAAAAATTAACAAGTATGTAAACAAAACACTTTTGTGCATTATTTGTGCAAGGTTCTGTGTTCTATAGAATAAAGAGAACATTTACAAAAATGTTTTTGTATGAATTAGAGATATTTAGGTGAGTACATTACATGTTGAAGATAATTGTTCATTGGCAAATGTTGTTCAGAATTAGATTGTGTCAGTTGTATATTATCTAAATTTATCATGCATCCGAGTTCTTTGAGAAAGTTCTTGAAAAATATGAATGCAAAATGTAACTTAGCATCAACTACAAAGAGTCTGGTAGGGAATTGGGGATTTGCAAACTTGATTGTTAAGTTCAGCCATGTTTGCATTTTGTGTGTTGTAAATTAATGTACTTAAATGATGAGAGACTGGAAAATATATGTTGAAGGATAGTCTCTTGAAGTTATAACTTGAACTTGTAATTTGGTCAGTGTGTCTCTGATGCATCTTGCCTGGGTGTGTGCATTACTAACTAAATCTCTGAAAATAAAGAATTTATAATCTTTTGGTAGGCTGTTTTGAAATTGAATTTCTGTCTTGATTTTGATTGGCATAAAAATGTTATCTTCAATTTGCTACCCAAATCTATTTCTGATGAAAATAGGCAATAACCTAAATAACAAAAGCAGTTTTGTTATTCAGGTTAAGGATGTCAATTTTCACAATAGTCAAGAACACTTTGCATGACTGATCTCAACTAAGCCCTGATACTCAGCTTTGTCAGCCAGTCAATTTTTGCAAGGTCAGCTGCAATCATAAGAGAAAATACAAGAAAATAATACATGCTTCTACAATCATTTTTATCATTTGGTATAATTATCCTTCTTTAAAGATGCTACATTGAGTTGTCTCTCAGAATAGTTTTTTTAATATCTTTACAAAGGACTTCTGGGGCTTGCTAGTTCTTCATATTGAACCTTATGCTCTGAGATGTTAGTTTGATGTCTTTAAATTCTGCTTCTTCATTTCAGAATTTTGGACATACTGCCAATGCTGTAATAGTGTATTTGTTATAGTGGAGTGACTAACAAGTTGGTTTTCATTCTTTGCTAAAGAATTCAATTCTTATTGGTTGCTATGTTATTGTGTGTTCAAGACTAAGCTAGACTAATAAATATTTATATAATTTTGTTGTTAAGCTAACTGATAAGGCATTTCCAAAATAGTCTTTGAAACATAAATGGTAAAATGCTGATGAACAAAATAATAGATATGATGAATGCTTATTAACCAAAATTGAAATTATCACTTGACAAATCTATTGATATCAAATTCACAGATTCTATTATTTAGTTATTTTTTTAAATAGTTGTCAGTTTCATAATTGAAACATTGTTCTAATTATTTTTGACCTTCAGTAACATTTTTGCAATTGCATGGGGATTATCTCCCCTTATATGTATTCAGTATTTAAATAAGTTGATAAAGCTACAGATACGTTATACCTGCGATCGTTTTCTCACTATACGCATTTATTTTTAAATCCCCTAAGATTATAAAATTAAGATAGCTGGTAAAATTGTAACCTGGTCTTTTAAACTTTAAAAATGGAACACTGAACTTTCTTAATCAGTTGCTAACAATATTTTTATGATGTCAAATTGAAAAAAAAATGTAAAACTTAGTGTAGTTTTCATTTAAATGGATGTTTTTCAAATAATGCACTAAGAATTTAAACAATTTTCTTTTCTTTTAATTATTTAAATCCTTGCTTTTCATTTAATTTATTTTTATAATGATCAGAAGAGTTCTAAAAATTCACGACAGACAAATCGTTATCAAATTCACATTTTATTATTAGTAATTTTTTTAAATATCGGGTCATCCCATAAGTTCTGTCTGGATTTTGAATACTAAGGAATGAGTGATCAAATTTAGGCATTCTTCTTCATAAGCTGAGTGAATATTTCAAGTCACTTCCTTTTTTAAACTCATAAAGCATAAATGAACCTTTGACACCTCCCTTTTTGAGGGTCTAATTTGAGTAATTAATTCAGTCAAATTTTTCTGTAAAAAGAAATTAAGTTAAAGGTTTCTAAATTCATATGTTTATCAATCAGTATCATTTGAAATTTTAGAATACCGTAAAATTTAATTGAAATTACATATATAATATTTCGGACAGAATTTATGGGATGACCTGATAGTTGTCAGTTTCAGAGCACATATACAATCTAAATTTTCAGTTGTCTAATAGAAAAAGTTCTGAAAGTCTGTTTTAAGACAATTGTTCATATAATTTTTTTTTTCTTTTTGACCACTCAGGGTCAGATTCAAGCTTTATTTCTTCGTCATGAAGGCTACCTTGGTGCTATTGGTGCTTTTCTTATAGGAGCAGAGGAAGAACGTAAGTTTATCATTGATTTCTTTCAGTGTCCATACATTTAATTTTTTTCATTTAATCACTTTTTATTGAATAAAAAATCAATATATTATTTTGATTATTCTTACTAGTACTTAAGTTGTCATTTTGAATTAATGATGCATTAAGATTATATACTAACATAAGTCTTAAGAAAATGTTCTTGTTTTGCATGTTGTCTTTCTGATGTCAAAACTGAATATTTGATTAAAGATTTTGAGAATGAATAGTAGGATAAAATTGTTGAAAATAAGATGGACATTCCTAAACAGAAAAAAATGTCAATTCTAAATGTCTGTTGGAGTAAAATTTTCTCTAGTCATTTACAATCATAATCACACTGCTTTCTATCATTACGATTATGATTGTTTTAAAATATGCAAATATTGTTATTATTTCATTGAATTTGGGAATTATATTGAGAAACTGGTTCGTTAGGATAACAGTAATATTTAATTTTAAGCTTTAATATCCATTAGTAACAAGAAATTAGCTCATCATCCTAACAAATACTCTTAATGAGAATTATTAAACAAATGTAAGCTTTATAAATATGGCATTTTAATTAATGAAAATCATTAGCAATGACTGAAACAATTTCATCACAATCCTGTGTATTACCTCTTGGTGAAACAAACGTTGCACGAAAAGAAATTATAATTTCATGTTGTATTGGTATAATCTTAAATGTGACCAAATTTCACTCATTTAATTAACTAATACTAATGTTATCTCCCCTGGATCGTGTTTGGTTTCTATAAATTTATTATATAATAAATCAACATTATTAATAAGTACAGATTTGATATGGCTTTAAAATAGCAAGTTGACATTCTTTATGCAGTGTTAAATAATTTCACATGTTAATCTAAGCCTTTCTGATTAATAACTTAAATTAATCAAGAATTGTAATACAAAAAAGAACCTAAGATTTCTTCTTAAATAATGTCTATTTTCACTATCTTTCAGTTTAAGAAAAAATGTTTGTAAAGAATAAATAAATTGACTCCATGTATATATGTGTAAATAAACATTCCAGCTTAATTATAATTGAACCTGACTAAATAGCTGAAAAGAAATTCAAATGGTTTTTGAAAATTGATTAGTAAAGAACTAAACATAGTTCAGTTATTGTATAACTTTTTTCTTCTTTCTTTTTGCTTTTTAGATGCTGAGAATTATTGCTGGGGTGAAAACTTTGCAAATAGTTCTGGACTTGCAAGTCCTCGAAATCCTCGTGAATCATGTTGCTCCCAAAATAACACAGTGTGTTGTCCTTTTTGTATGATTAATAAAAACCCTTTGTTCTTTTCTGAATTTGAAAAATTAAATATACTATTTTGAATGTAGGTAACAAGATCATAGCAGTCTTTGCCATGAGCTGTTCACCTAATGAATCAGATGAATTTGATGATCAGATAGGAATCTACTAATTAAGGAGATATGTTCTAAACTTGCGCATTACTTTTCATAATGTCTATTAAAACTCACTTGTTGCATTTATCTTGTCAAAATATTTTGCTATTGACATTTTAAGTAGAGACTTTGCATATGAAAACTGGTAAACTCCTGTCTTAGGTTTTGCGATTTGTATTTGTAGCAATCATCAATGGGTTTAACATATCTGATATCGTTACCTTGGTGGGGCTGCAACATTATGCTAGTTGCCACCAACTAGAACTAGATGTTATTGATGACTTGCTATTATGAATTCAGCCAAGAAGTTGCTACACCTAATGAATAATTTTCTGTGGAGTCAAATGTAACTACAAAAATCCTCTAAAATGGTTGTTTTGTGTATTGTGTTGGGATTTAGCTGGTCCATTCAATTCTATTGTTAAAGATAGTGTCAGAGACATTTTGGTTTTGTTGATGATTTCTTAAGAAAATATGAAGAAATATTTAGCTGAAATCATACTGTATGGATCCGTGAAATCTATTGATACTGACAGCTTTACATAATTTATATATAAAGGATTTGAATAACTTAAGTATTTATGTGAAGCATGAAAAATCTACTCTCAATTAACCACATTAAAATGTCAATATGAAAAGATTCTGACAGTCTCTTGATGAAATGCCACCTTGTCTATTACTTAAGTTGAAATTACCAAAGATGTGGAAATATGCTGTTAGTACTGCTGTATATATTGAGAATAGATTGAATTCTTGAAAAAATTCAAAGAATCTGCAACATTGTGTCTTGGTTTATTTTTGTGTACAATATAAAGAAGCATGATACCAGAAATCATCTATTCTCTGTGATGAATTAATTCTTAGACATATGTATATTGAAACTGATCCAATTGAAGAGGAAAATATAAGTGAGAAGGTTGTCCCAGATGAAACAGAACAAAAACTTTGTTTCTGTCCAAGATCTAGAAACAGGTCACCATTTTAATACAAATAATGTTATAGATTATCAGGTCATACATCAAGGTTGAAGTCACCAAGAAACAAATACTACTCAGTCAAGATCTTGAGGTGTAATTGTTGGTTAGAATGCAAGATTGGAGTGTACTGAAAGAAAATCCAATTAATTTTGTTAATTGATATCCAAGTATGGATAAATTGAAATATCTTGAATATTATGTTGTTGTAAGTAACATTGATGACATTGTGAAATACACGATAGACTATTGTTATTCATTACCAAGACATATCAAGCTACTATCATTTCTGTTAATTCAAGTTATTAATTAGCCATAAATGATGAAATTGAACACTCTTAGGGAAAATAATAGATATAAACTAGTCTCCTTACTAGAAAGTAGAACAGCTCTTGAAAGATTGTTGGATTTTAAATCCAATAAAAATGGTGAGGCATGTTTCATCACAAATCCTTGACATTAACATTTGAAAATATTTCCCAATAATCAATGCAATTAGCTCTTTAATTTGATTTTCTGCCAAATAGATGTTAAAACTTCTTATTTGAATGTTTTAATCAATTGTGAACTTTATGGAATTAACATGTTTTTCCAGTTGTGATGTCAGATGTATTTAGATGTTAAATTTAGCTTTTTCTCATTCCACTTTTTAAGATTAACATCGAGATACAATGGACATCAAAATTAAAATGTTTATTGTCTGTATCTTTTAATGTAAAACTTACTGACATTTGTTGTATTTCTCACCTATGTTTTTATAAAATTGATGAAATCAATCAATAAAAACTGTTGTCTGAAGTTCACTCTCAGAAGAAACCATGTAACTAGTCCATTTTTCATTTTGTCATTCATTTGCTCATGATTGTAATAAATATCTTTTTATCATATATAAAATACATGTGTTACACTTATATCTAGACATGCATTGTATTTTATATATATGTATGGATGCGAATTTAGTCTGAAGATTATACTAAATGCAGAATTAACATGAGTTATGAATTTTATATAAAACTTGAGTGAGGACCTGAATTTAATAAATGAAAGATAATTTCTCAGGTGCCGTTCACATGGCAGCATTTTGTATTTGCATAAATAATGTTGTACAAATTTAAGTTTTCTCGTTACATCAAAGTATTTTTAATATTTACATTATTTAGTCAGAGTAATTTCCTCATCTTTGTTGTTATTATTATCACAGTGTTTTGGCTGTTTAATTCTAAGTTTGAAAAATATTGATATATTCAATCAATTTAGAAATAAGTTTAAAAGTAAATGTACATAAAAATTTAGCTAAGCTTGTGTGATAAAAGGTGAGATTCTTGATTTTTATTTGCAGTTTGATTTGCTAGAACTTGACCGTTTGAATTGTGAACTCCTCCCTTGTCCACTCTTATTGGATGCTTGTAGCTACATCCCAGACACAGTTGACCTTACAGAAGACACTGCAGCTCGAGACTATTGGCTCAAATGTCTCTCTCAGACTGTAGAAAAGGTAAGAATGCTAAATTAACTACTTCATTTTAATAATATTACTTATACCTTATGAATCTTGAAAGTAGTAGGCTGATTAGTTGGAGAAACAACACTTTGATATTTACTTTCATTCAAGGTAAAAGTTGGATATAATAAACTGGCTTAATTGCCAGTATTTCTTTGTTATTGAATAAATACAATTTATGTTCTCACTGAAGACAGCCAATGCAGAATTCAAATAATGAAAGTTTTAAGCAGTAGACTGTTTAGGAAAGCATATTGCATTGATTGAAATGAGGATTTTATTTTTATTTTTCAATTGCTGAAATGCCCAATTGATGCTGATCAGAAGACTGTTTCATTATTTCAGTAATTTTGTAGCAGTAAGTATTCTATTCTTCAGTTCAGTGTTAGAAGTTTAATATAATTTTTGCAGGTAAATTATTTACATTAGGCTTTGTAGGGAACCACTTATTTTCATTGTCAATAATTGCTGGTAATTGTCAGCATGTTCCTGATGGACTTTGGACTGCCAGATAAAGTGGTTTTTGTGTGGTCTTTTCATGAGCAGCTTCATGTATTTTATGAAAAGGCTGTTATGATATTGGCAACTGCATTAATCAACTTGTTACAATGGTTGCCATATTTATTACATTTTTCTTGCTTGTAGGAAGAAAGCATCATGATAGATATCCTATCATGAGAAACAATCTTCTGATGTCTAATTCTAGTGACCAGTTTTTCAAGTAATTAATAGGGATTTCATTTCCACCCTTATATAATTCAAGAGTAATTCCATTTTCTCCAGCAGCTTTGTGTCTTTTCAAGGCACTTATCACCTGTGGAAATTCTGTGGTTCATCACACACATTGTTGTATGAATCTATTCTGTGATCTCTAGGTAGGGGCTTGTATGGTGGATGTGTCATATATAAATTATTGTGCAAAATGATGAACCTAATAGCCCTGACATATTTACTTACAGGCAGCTTTTTTTTTTCTTTTCTTTTTATTGGTTTGTACAATCTTCTGGAGTTATAGTTGTGACCTTGAGCCTGGTTTCTGATAGAACATCAGTGTTGCAATAGTAAATGTACCAGACTCACTTTTTGATTCTTGTGTAGTATGATTGTTTTGCTAAATCTAAGAATAGAATTGGTGCTTTAACTTGAGAATTTGTTTATCACAGTTGACATGCATTATCTCTTTGGAACTACTAATTAACCATAGCAAACCTGACTTTAGTATTGACATAATTGCGTATGATTCCACAGGAGCTTGCAAGCATACTATTGCTTTGGCATCTTAGGTTTATTTTTTATATTAAATACACTGATCTATGTAAGGATGATGGGATTATACAAATCAAGTGCACAAAAAGCTGTCTAAGAAAAACCTAATTAAGTTCTTTAAAGACCACAATCTGAGCATTACCACCACCACCAATGTTAAAATAATCAATTTCCTGGATGTGACATTTGACCTATCTAATAGGCTCTGCAAACCATATACTAAAGATTTATACAACCATACATACATCAACAATCCAACCACCATTTAGAATACTGAATAATTTATATAAGTCAGTCCAATTTAGACTGTCCAACAATTATAACAATAAAGACATTTTTTAACAAACATAAAGGCAAATACATAGAAGCACTAGAACATAGTAACCATAAAATTAACCTCGAATTCTCAGCAAATAGCATTAAGGACGCCAACAAACCAAAATGTAGACACAATACCATATAGTTCAACCTGTCCTTCAACAAAAACGTCAAAACTAATATTGGAAAAATTGAACTTAATCCATAAGCACTTCAGTCATTCCCCTATGTTTAATAAGATCTACAGTTGTACTAAAAACATCGACCAGTATATAGCACAGCACAACTGTTCCATTCTATGCAAAAACTTCAACAACCTTCAAAACAACATCCCTAAAACTAAGAATTGCAATTGCAGAAAAAGAAACCCCGCACATTAAATGTTAAATGTATGTTCAAATTGTTAGTTTATAAAGCTGAAATCAAATATGATGATGAGATCAATTATTTTGTGGGCTCTACAGAAAATTATTGGAAATCATGCTTCTACCACCACCAAATGACATTAGGCAATATCAAATACAGTAGCAGAACTGTGCTCTTTAAATTTTTCTGGAAGCTAAAAAGTGAGAATACAATCCCATTTATAACTTGGGAATTACTAGTGAATGCTAAGCCCTTCAGCAGAAAAGGCAACAAATGTAACTTATGTCTTTCTGAAAAATTAATAATCTTGAAAAATATAAAAAAATCCTAATCTCTTAAACAAAAGAAGGGAATTGATGAGCACCTACCTACGTAGAACCAAATTTCTGCTCAAACATGTTGACCTGAATTAATATAGTCTAGCCGGATCCAGCATCCACATATACTAGTACTGATATTATCTTTATTAATATTTTTACTTTTTACTACACAACTATTGTTAATATTAGACTGTTTAACATTTTTGCTAATCCATTAATTCCCTTATATTACCATTACCTTTTTTAATTTATAACTTATTGTTTTGTTTCTTGGTTTTTTCTCTTACTTTTAGAAACATGTTTATTTATTTACGTATCTATTTGCATTTATCATTTTTATTTTATTTATTTACATATATAGCTCTATTTTATTTTATTTTATCCTGACATGTTTTATTATTATTGATATCACTACTATTAGTTAGTTCAGTAATATTAATATTTCTGTTAATAATATTGTTAATTACTTTATTGATTTTCATGGTAAAATATAGTTAATCACCCCATCCCTTGATTTTCTAACATCTATTCTTGTTTATTACTTTGATTACATTAGCGTTTCTCTAAATTAGAATTTATTATTCTTATTTTCAATCTTAAATGTTAATCTGGGCTTAAATTCAAAATTAAACCATAATCCAGTTAAATATTTTAGTAACAATAATATTCCACCCCAACAATAAATTCTCGCAATAACCAGAAATTTTGCAAAACTGGTGTCAACCCAAAATTAAAATATACCAGCACTTGATAATTACTTTGGCATAAAACTCGGAGTTGTGCAATCAATGTAAGGTATTTTGTATATTCCTTAACCTTTATCACACTAGAGGCGAAAATTGTCGCCATAGAATTCACTCCTTTTGCTTCTCTAGGCGCATTCTGTTGCCTTGAGGCGGTTGCTATAAATAAACACTTATTTCTGTTATTTCCAGTATTTTAAGCTAGAAATCACTCACTACTGCTTTGGAACAAGGTTAAACTTCCATTTTCCAATGCCATTTTGAATTCTTCTAGATTCTACATAAGGTGTAACATTGATCAAACCCACATTAATTTTTTTGTGATTTTTTTTGCAAACAAAAATAGCCACATCAACATGCAATGATGCCTTTATTCGGAAGTTTTTCTTTGGTTAGGACTCTGATGATGATTTTGAAGGCTTTACTCAAGTAGATATTGATGGTGAAGCGGTAGAAGGTGATAACCACAATAGTGACATGAAGGGAAGTGATGATGATCATTAACAGCTACTATCATCCATGCCCGATCATTGATATACCTGATAGCCTTTCTGAAGGTGAATTATTTTGTCTATTTATAAATGATGAAATAATAACTTTATTTGTCAATGAGACAAATATGACAAATGAAAGAAAGAGGAAACAAATGTGGGTATCTTCTCGTATGTAAACATGAGGAAACATGTCACTTTTTCGATTTTGCTTTTTATTGCACCCCCAGAACTCCACAAGGAGTAAGTTAAGTATATTGAATTGTTTATGTATTTTTTAATGTATTTGTTTTTTATTTCATGTTTCAATTTTTTTTGTTTTCAATATCAAAACATGCATGCAAAACATAATGCATTATATTAAAATATTTACTCATTCATTCTTTTATTAGTATATAAAAAATAAAATCTATACACACAATACAAAGAAAATTATAACAATTTTAAAACAATAGTTGTTTGTTTTTGTCAAAAAACAATGCAGATGTCTGTTACTTTTGCAGGATATATTAATCACAAATTTCAACTTCAGACACTTACTGAATGTCAATTTAAATTGATTTTGATTTACACACTTGGCTATTATCCAAACTGGAACAGTATAAAAATGTCAGAAAAACAGCTCTTATGATCGGAAACCAGAACCTTCAAAAAGATACCATGATGGTTCAGCATCAATCCTCAGTTTCAAATTCATCTACCACCTGCAGCATTTGAGCAAAGGTAAAACTGCTAAACGCAATCAAGAAAAATTCCTCTTACTGCATATTGATTGTGCAGTGAATGGCACTACACACAATTCTGTCTGTTGAAGAAACATAAATGTCAATTATGTCACAAACACTAACATAAGCAAAGTTTTTATCGCCACTCGAAAAACAAACCCTCAAATCAAATTAAAAAATTTCAAATTCAGCTTGGAAAAATTTCTTCTGAAAATAGTCAAACTCAAATTTTGTGTCTGAAACTTTCAAAGTTGATTTCAAATCCTACAGGAAATATATTACTGTTTCTGTCAACAATGTCCCAATCCATTCTCAATTTGACATAGCTTCAAATATTACATTGATCTTATGATCCATGTAGGAACAAATTGACAAGCCTGAATTATCGAAAATAAGTCACATCACCTGGAATGCATCTGGTAATGAGATTCTATTGACCAGTGAGTTAAATTGCAGTTTTCTTTTTATAAAAAAAACATTCTTCTGGTACTTGTTACATTAGGAGCTCTGATCTACATTTAACTGGTTCAGACTCGATCGATGAGCCCAATCTCTTCACATTTCTGCTCAATTCTGTTTTAACACATTTTAACTTTCCTCTGTTTCCAACATTGAGAAATCAATCTCTCTCTCTCTCTCTCTCTCACACACACTCACACACACAATTTTAATGATGGTTTTCAAGAGAACTTCTCTAGACCAAAACTAGACTGTGACCTGTTGGGTCAGTGACAGTTCAGGTTATAAAACATTGATGTTGATTTCAACATTAAAATATTGTCTGTTTGAAGAAAGTTGAAATTAAAAAATATTTACTGTATAAACAACTTATATTTTTAAATTTTATTCATTTAAAATATTTTTTAAGTCACATTAACGTAAAAAAGCATTTTTAGTATGCCAAAAAATATTTTAAAATCATATTCATTTGAAAATATTTTTTAAATATGGCAAAAGATATTTTTTAAATATTTAAAATATTGTTTGTTTAAAGAAAGCTAAAATATAAATAAGCACGCACAAAATCTGAGGTGGAAAGGGAGAATTGAAAAGAGACAGAAATGGAAAGAGAGAGAGGTGAAAAGTGTACATAAATGTAACCATTTATGTCCACAATCTAGACGTTAAATTAGGTCACCATCCGAGATGAACACACACCTTTTCTGTTAACCATGTTCACCATAGTCTATGAATATAGAATACAATGCAGTACGTAATTTGTTCAATGAAACAACGTTAAAGATTAATACTCTCGAGTAAGACACTCTACTGAATCTGACTATATCGCCAATACCACCAGCAACAGCAGCTGTTCTGTAATTCTTCAGCCTTTGATATTAAAGGCTGGCTGTGAGTATTCTGGGGAAAAAAAAATTGTCGCCTTTTATACACATCACATTGAATATTTTGAGCCTTCTGATTAGTTAACCCTTCTATTGGTGAACTATAAAATGAGTCAGCTCATTTTAGCTGGCTCACTAGTACCCAAAAATCCTTTTACTGACGTTGTACGACCAGTATTAGACGGAGTACTGCTTCTATTTGTGATTTTTTTTAACGGTTATTTACGTTAAGTTCTCTTTTAATTTTATTTTATCTTACGTTTTTTCATTACTGACTTTTTTGCGAAAAGTTTGATTTTTTTTCTTTCTTTACCCTCCTCTCATTTTACTTTATCCTTTGTTGTTTCTTTAAGTTTGTTTTTCTTTTATTATTTACTTATTATTTGATTATATTTTTCCTTTTTAATTTCCTTTTTCATTTTCAGTAATTCCCTCTGCAAAACTTTAATTTTACGTTGTTATTCTACGTCGTACATTATTTGTTTACATATTATTTCTACGTGTTACGTTGTTCTTTGTCATTCCTTGTTTAAATATTTGTTAAATATTCGTTGTTCTATTGTTTAAATCTTTTGTGTGTTGATTTTAAATTTTCATATTTATTTTTTTTATTCTTTATTTCTTCTTTATTTTTGTTTACGTATTTCGTTTGTTTTTTAGAATTTTCTAGTGGCAGCCAAATTGTTTTTTGTGAACTAGTTACGTACTTTTCGTTTCATATTTACTGTTATATTATTGTGAAAAAAGATTCCTTGCGTTTATTTTCTGCTTTAATTTGTTGTTTTTTTATTCGCGTACTTGTTTTTTTGTGATTAGTAACCGTTAACTGTTTATTTTCTTTACTGTTCATTGTCCTTTTGTTTTCTTGTATGTATTTCTTTTAAATAACTCGTTCTTGTGTCTTTAACTGATTTCTGTGTCTCGTTAAATTTCATTTTTTTTGTTTATCTTTTGTTTAATTATATATAATTTTATGAAAAGAATTAAAAAGAAAATTTTGTGATTTAAAAGAAAAAAATGGGTGCAAAGAGAACGGCAAGGAAAAACCTGTTCTGGACTAAAAAAAAAAGGATCCTCCAGATAAGAGGACAGATAATGAATCGGTGATGGAGGCACAAGAAAGTCAGAATTTGGACGAAAATCCAAATTTCACCAAAAATAGTCCACAAAAAGAAAGTTTACCGAGTCCCGGAAAAAGCATGGTCGCCGCAAATGGTCAAAAATCAGTACAAGAAACCAATATTACAAGACGGAAGTATGGTGGCCGAAACTGGCCAAAACTCTGAGAGAAAACAGCTTACAAGACCAAACTATGGTGGCCGAAAGTGGCCAAAATTCGTCAGATCAGATCCCCCAAGAACAATGACGTGTCTGGAGAGACGCCCTCATGCTGGAAGTCCCGACCAAAGTGTAAAATCAACATAACGGAGTTCCTGGAGAAAGCCAAGAGCTACGCACATCTGGTGACAGCAGATGGGCTCTTGTCAAATCCTGAGGAATTAAGAAAAGTTGAAAAAAGAATTGTCAGTCTTTGTGGTCGACAAGTGCTTGCGCAAAATTTGCTGCTCCACAAAAGACACCGTAATTAAGATCTTGACTTCTCTGGGCATTAAAGCTCAGTCATCAAAGGTAAAGGCTTTTTCATATGGGACGTACTGTTGCCCATGCCTGCCGACTGTGAAAATGCACTGAGGAGGGAACTTATAACAAAGGACCTGATTCTGCGCACTGAATATGAAAGCTGGCGGAGGTTCCTCCCTCAGATTGTCGGGGAGCATCTGGCTGCCTATCTGTGCCAGTTTGGACAGATACTCAGTGCTTCCTCGGACGATCTGACTGGGGGATGGAGTTTCGAGTTAATGATTGATAAAAAGGCCTTCAGCTCCATCCCCAACTGTCTGGATGTAGAGGGTCAGAAGATGCCAATTATTGTAACATGGCGAAAACTGGCATGCTGGAAGTGTGGACAGATTGGTCACCTGTCTGTCTCCTGCACAGAGAAGAAGGCCTCTGATGTTCTGGCCCCTGTTCAACCAAACACCCCTTTGGTCGAGTCTGTTCCTCCCATGAAGCCTGTAGTGGGCATGCCAGCGACCAGGACTGGTGTGAAAAGATGGTTGGGTCAAAAGCTGAACCGAATAGGATAGAAAAGCCTTTGCCCACTGCTAGTGCGGTTAGGGAGACGGGGAATGGCAGGTCGTTGGTGGGGCACAAACAGCCCCACTCCCTCAACCAATGCTAAAAGGCGATTCTCCGGACAGCTATTCGGATAAACTTTGACAAAAAATGATTCAATATGAACCATCATTCGAAAAGCAGCTGAAAGATGCCTTAAAACTACAGCAGCTGAAAGATGCCTTAAAAACCTGTCGCCAGGAATCTGAAAGGAAACTCGCCATCTCTTTTTCGGCACCGTCTTCCCCTGTTACTAAACAGTACCCCATGGTTTCTCCACCTATTGTCAAATCATTGTAACATGACCACACTCAAGAAGACCAAATCATCTTCCAAAAAATCCTCTCCAATTCCATCTCCCAATCCTTCCCCTATGCACACACCCATTAATTCACCTAAAAAAACTGGAACAACAAAAATGTCAAAGAAGCCCATCCTCTGATTCTTCAGAGCACACAGCTGAGAAAAAAATTAAAGCTAAACCAATATACAACACAGGGGAAGATGTGTGCCATGTCACAAAAGCTCAAGAAAGTAAAGCATTAATTCATGCTAAAAAATGAAAAATTTTAAATTCTCTTGAATTTCAGGAAAATTAATAATTTGGACATAGAGAATCCCCAAAACTTCCCTAAACATAAGTCCTCACTGTGGTGAAATCTGGGTTTGCTGGTCAGCAGATATGTGCTATGATGGCGGAGGCAAACCAAACATTTGGAATGTTCCCACCAATGGCCTGTTTTGACGACGACAATGTTAAGAAATTGCAACAGTTTTGTTCAGGGAGGTTCCCGATTTTTGTTCACCCCCTCCTTTTATAGAGCTTTAAAGTTAACATTTCCCCTGGACATTGGCAGCCTGTCTCCTGATGGCACCATCAAGAGTGAGATTGGTACTGGCTCAATGGGAGAGGTCGTTGGTGTCCTGACTCCGGCCATGTTCAATGCAGGAGAGCAACCTTAATCGGTCTTCATCATGGCTCTCTGGTTAGCAAGTGTGAATGCCCGAGACCTGAGGTCGGAGTCTTGCAGGGCGAGGCTCTCTCGTGACCTTCAGCATCTTGGGGTGAATATATGTTGTGTGTAAGAGACCCGGTTTTCTTCTCATGAATGCATTTTGTCTAGGAGGTTTCCCTCTATTCAGCATGTTTTGATGGACGCTCAAGGGGTCTCTTGGCTGGTGAGCAAGTCTTTGAAGGCTGCGTGTGTTCTTGTCCACTGATCTGGCGGGCAGACTTTGCCCTGCTCAGTTCTGATGTGGCTAGGTGCGAGGGTCCCATTACAGAGTCAGAAATCTGGGAAGCGCTGAAACAGGTTGGCCTGGACAAATTTCCGGGACTAGATGGTCTTCCAAAATTTAAGTTTACATTTTGAGGCAGTCGCCTTTTGTTCCCCTGCTGGCACTGATTTTCGCAACTGGATGAAGCAGGGTCTTATACCCAACGCAAGGACAAAAAATGGTGGGATGGGTTAGGTAACTTTCACCCTTTAACTATCTTAAACACAGAGTTAAAGATTTTGGCTAAGATCTTGGCTAACCGCTGCAAGTTGTCCTGTCTAGTCTGATTGGCTCGGAACAGACTTGTGCTGTGAAAGGTAGGACTATTCAGGGCAACCTTCATATGGTACGCCTGATCATCGAGCAAGTCGACAGTGAAGCCGCGCTGATCAATTTAGATCAGTCCAAGGCCTTCGATAGGGTTGACCATCAGTTTCTGGAGGCTGTTCTTTCAGTGGCAGGTTTCAGGCCGTACTTTTGCACATGGATCTGACTTCTGTATGCGACACCTGGTGTGCTGGTGGAGGTGAATGGGGTACGATCGGAGCCTTTCGTATTGTTTCGCTCCATTCGTCAAGTTGTCCGCTTTCGCCTTTGCTTTACGTTCTTGCGTTGGAACCTTTCCTTCATAAGTTAAAGGTGAATCCGGTCCTATGTGGAATTCCCCTGCCTGGTGCTACCACATCAACCAGGTATTCTGCCTATGCTGATGACGTTTTGGCTCTTGTGTCGAGCAGAGCCGAGATTGATGAAGTCAGCAAAGAAATCAGTTGTTATGAGATGGTGACAGGGACCAAGATCAACCGCAATAAGTCTCTTGGCTTGCGGTTGGGTGCGTGGAAGGGAGTTTCTCTTCCCAGACCTTTCCGCTGGACAGATGGGCCGGTCAAGATTCTTGGCGTCTGATTCGGTCCTGATCTCCAGTTGGATATGAATTGGTTGGAGGTACAAGGGAAGGCCGAGATCGCAATTAATTTGTGGTCTCGGAGGAATCTTTCCTTAAAGGGGAGGGCGGAAGTATGTGTTTCACACATCTACTTGATTCTCCTTTACCAACTCTCTGTGCTTCCACTTCCGTCTGACACCTTACTGGCATTAATAAGGCTCTTGTTCTCCTTCTTGTGGGGAGGCAAGGCCACCAGAGTCTCTTCCTTCTGAAGGCTGTCTGGGCATGCCAAGCATTGAGATTCGTCAACATATGTTTTGCATCGGCTTTCTAGATCGAATCTCTCGCGAACCAGATGAGGTGGGCGCCTTCTGGAAGGAAGATGCCCATAAGAACTTCCCATCCCTGAGAAGTGTGCACTCGTGCGAGGAGGAGGCCCACTGTTTACCTTGAGCTGAATGCTCCTTCTATCGCGAATGTCGTATTGCTCTGAGACGTCTCTTACGAGTATCGGATGGCCTCTCCAACATCCAGGCGTTGTCTCGTAGGGCATTATATAAAGTGTTAGTCAGGGGGGCCAATGATGATGATCTGATTGATGAGCTTGGACTTACGAAGCAGGAGGCTCGCTCAATATGGCCTTTGGCACCCGGGTTGAAATGTCTCAATAACGATGAGGCATCACTCACCTGGCTGGTGATTTGTGGGGCTTTCTGGGTCGCCAAAAGACTTTGCTCAGCTGGCTTGGAGAAATCTCCAAACTGCCAATGCTGTGGTGGGGAGGTCGAGACCCTGGGTCACGCCTTCTTTCACTGCAGGCTGGTAGTGCCGTTGTACAAGTTTGTTGAAGGCCTCATGCTCCGCATGCTGCAGGGAAAGTTCTTTGTCTTTGAGGCCACTTCCGTTTGTAGCAATATTGCACCACCGTTGACGAAGGCTGAACAATATGTGTTCCACTGCTTGCTAGGTGTTATGAGAGTCATGATTTGGACGACATGTCAGATAGGATTCTATGGCGGCGAGAAGTTCACCTCTTCCCTCTTGTACTTTAAGCATCAGCTTGAAGTCAAGATTAGGACGGAAAAGTGGCGGCTCTCTTTATCAGAATTCAGCAAAAGGTGGGTGCATCTTGTGCATTTGTGTCGTGTGAAAGGGGCTAACCTTGAGTGGCACATTGATGCCGGTTAGGCATCAGGATATTGCTCTTCCTGGGTTGAACTAATGCAACCCATCCCGAAACTAGGTTAGGAACGTTTTTTTTTTTTTGATGTTTTAGTTTAGTTTTTTTTTTTCTTTCAAGTTAACTTAGCTAGGGTATGTATGCTCATGGACCCCTTTTATTTCTGTCCCTATTTTTCTTTGAGTTTAATTCCCCGTCCCCTCCCTTGTTAGGTGGTCAGTGATGTAAGTTTGCTGGTTGATGCAGGGCGCCTTTCGTTTCGCGTGAGTGTTTTCGTATTTGTTGTTGTGTCTGAATGAGGGCATGTCAGTGTGAGTGCTTGGGATGAATCATTGTTTTTATATCATTATAGCCCCGCATTGATTTCGGCCAGTGAACTGATATTTCTGCCACATTTAGTAATTGTGGGGGGTTTATTACTAATATACTATTTTCTTTTGTTTCTTGTAAATAGTTTTGTTTCATATTGTAAATACTCATTGGGGCTAGCTTTTAGAATTGTTGTTTTATTCCTCTCCCCCCACAGACAATGAATTGTAACTATTGGGACTAGTTAGTATTTTCATAGAAACGATGAGTTATTATGGTGGATGTAGTAAGAAAGGTACGTATGAATGTGTTGTTTTGGGGTAAGGAATATTGTTCATACGATTGGGTTAGTGTTTGCAGCTAGCTAAGTTATAGTTAAGACAGAAGAAGACCGTCCTTTCCCCAATCCCCCCTTCGGCCTTGTGCCACATTTCTGTACATGAAACAAAATAAATATCACTAGTAACCCCCAATCCCCCCCCCCATTTTGGGTAGATTATGGAATCTTCTTTCAAAAAAATTAGTAAAGTCAATATTCATATGGAATTAGTATTTAGTATTCATAAAATATCTTTTTTGTTTTGTAATTAAATTTTTTTTTTTTTTTTTTTTTTTTTTTTATTATTAATATCTGCAAAAATTAGTTACATTATTTTGTCTACTGTTAAATATTTCAGGTTAATAAACATTAATAACAATATTATAAATTTGGTTTGTGATCACAACAAAAAAGTGGGAAAAGTTATTTTACCCATAGCTGGGACCCATTAAAACAGGAACTATCACTCCGGGTCAGAGTGATTCTGAGAGTCATTCAGAGGAGGATTGTGCTAAAAGTAGAACTATTTATGTTTATACCCTGAAACTAAGGACTTACATTCATACCAAAAACTGACGTCTCTTAAGACAATAACTACCCAGGACTAATAAGGACCTTATAGGTCAGTACCAAATATGACAGGAATGAAAGCCCCTAATTTCAATTTTGTAATTGGCTTTGTAAATAAATCCAACACGTTATTTTCTGATTGAACATATTCAATTTGTACTGTTTTCTTTTGTACCTGATCCCTAACAAATTGATATTTAATATCAATATGCTTTGATCTTTGATGTATTATTGGATTTTTAGCCAAAGCAATACTGGCTTGATTGTCACAGTAAATAGTTATAGGCTCACTTATTATCAGTGTTGTAATTATTTTTATTAGTAATTTAAGAAAAATAGCCTTGTGATCTTGTGTTGTGAATTTGCCCAATCAGCATCACAAAATGCAACATAGTCTGCCTCACATGTTGAAAGTGAAATCATTCCCTGTTTCTTAGATTTCCAGTTAATTATAGCAGATGTCTGGCCTTGTTGATGTCATGACGTAAATAAGACTTCCAATCAATATTCTGTATTCTTTCTCTGCGCTATACCATCTTCATTATTCATAATTGTGTTTAAATCCATTTCACATGTAGTAGTTCGTGTTTTACAATTTTGCATGCTGAATTGAGTTTTTCGATGTATCTGGATTGATTCATTGTAATAGTGTTGTCCTTAAATTCGAACTGTATACCAAGAAACCATGATAGTTGATCCAAGTCGGTCATTTTAAACCTTATATTTAAGGAATTTTTAATTTTTAATAGAGCAACTTCACATTTTGAAGCAATTAACATATCGTTGACCCAAATAATCAGAATTGCTAATATTTCATTATTAAATATTCTTGTGTACAGGCATGGGTCAGCTGGAGAGGGTTCAAAATGTTGTTCAATTAAATAGGAATGTAGTAATTTATTCCACGTTCTTCCGCTTTGTTTTAGCCCATATAGTGACTTTTTGAGTTTCCATACATAATTATCACCTTTTTCAAAACCTTCTGGCAGTTCTATGTATATTTCATAGTCAATCAGAGCATTTAAATACGCTGCTTTAACATCCATATGGTGTATATCCACATCATAATGTGCGGCCATTTGCATCAAAATTCTAATTGTCATGTTTGTTGTTGGACTGAATGTTTCTACATAATCTTCCCCGTATATCTGCGAGAATCCTTTAGCTACAAAATGAGCCTTATACACTGGCGAGCCATCCTCAGTTCATGTTATAGTATAAACCCAATGGCTGCTGATAATATTTTTATCATCCGGGTCCTTTTTTAATTCAAAAGTATCATTTGATACTAGGGATTCCATTTCTTTTTACATGGCGGCTATCCATCGTTTGTAATTATCAGAATTTATGGCTTCTTGATAGTTCTTCAGGATACATTGCACCAAATAGCAACAGTCAATGTCACAGATATTACATTGACTCATTCCAAAATAGTCTGGCTTTCTTCTATTTCTGGTCAGATAACGTGGAATTTGCCCCTTCTCTTTGTTTGTATCTTCATTTAACTCAAGTTTTGCATCTGATTTTTCCTTGTCTATATCATCTGGTATAACACCTTCCTTTAATTGTGGATTTTGAACAGGTTTTCTATTTATAGGCCCTATCCCATAATTAGACCATACTAGTTCATGTTGGACCAGTTCCTCGCAGTTAATGTTCTTTTCTTCGGGATCCTCCACTTGCTTAAAGAAATCTGTAAATCTGACGCACCTGATCTCCCTTATTATTTTACTTTGTGGGAAATAAATCATATAGGCCGGACTTGTTTTGTCATAGCCAATGAATATGCCTCTTTCACTCTTTGGATCTAGTTTTGCCCTGTAGTTGTCATATGTGTAGCAAATTGTACCAAAAATATGCATGCCACTTACGTTGGGTTTGTAGTTCGTATAAACCTCATAAGGAGTCTTTTTAATATTACTATTATAGCAACGGTTTCTTATATATATATGACTGTATTTAATGTATAGACCCACAGATTTTTTTTGAGTAACTTAGAATCTATTAGCAAACATCTAGCCATTTCGAAAAGAGTCCGCCAACTACATTCAGTGATTTTGTTCTGGTGCGGGGAATAAGGACAGATTTTCTCATGTTTAATGCCTTCATTTATTAGGAGGTTTTTGTAATCATCAGAAGTAAATTCTTCGCCATTATCTGTTCTAAATATTTTCACTTTTCCATAAGGTGAGATATCAGATAAATACATTCTTGTAGCTTGTGGGGTATCAGATTTGTTTTTCAAAAAATATATAATAAGTCCTGAATATTCATCAACAAAGTAGTTGAATATGAATAGAATATGAATAGGTGCCTATACCCATTGGTGAAATTTGACCCGCTAAGTTGCAATAAACTCTGAACAAAATATCTGTTGCTTTTGGGATTTGATCCCTATTTCTATATTTCGTCATTTTCCCTTTAATACATGTGTCACAATGTTGTAAGCCTTTGGAGATGTAATTTTCATTCCAATGACGTGTTCTTCCAATCTTTTAACATCCGAATTATTACAGTGGCCTAATATTTTATGCCAAGTCCTTAAGTCGTTGGTGGCTGTTTTGACAGATTTAATACTTTTCAAATACAAATGTCCATTTTGTTGTATATTAAATTCAGTTCCGTCTGGGTATATTAGCTTTGAATTGTCTCGGTGAAAATTAACTTTAACACCAGTTCTAATAGCAGACTGAACCGAAAAATTATTTTGTTTAAATTTAGGGATATATAAAGCCCTTTTTAATAAACATTTACAAATATTTCCTTTCGCATAAATAAATACAGGCATCGCCTCTTTTTAAAACTAAATTATTAGCTCTGGTACCGTCAGCCAACTCAATAAAGTAGGAATCTGGCTTGAAGTTGGTGTCAAAATTAATAAATTTTGTTTCATCTGTAATTACATGATTTGTCGCACCCGTGTCGACTAGGTAAGAATTATAACTATTGGGTATAGTATCCAACCCAAACAAAAAAGCATATGTTCGCTCATTCGAAAAAGCTTTTACATTTTTACAAAGTCACTCCTTGTATAAAATTGACATTTCACACGTACATGCCCAGCTCTTCCACAACGAAAGCAGATGATATTTGATTTTCTATTATTATTGTTCCTGTTGTTGTTATTGTAATAGTTGTTTTTAATATCATAATTCCTAGTCTGGTAGGTTTGAGGGAATGGTTTTCTGAATTTTTTAAATGACGTTCTCAGTTGCATTACGTTATTTCCTTGATTTGGGGGATTACACATTTTTTCAGTTTCTTCATAACTATGTAACGCAATTTTAAACTCGGTGAAAGTTAATTTTTTTATCTTTTTGAGTTATGACTGTTCTGAATGGTTTGAATGTTGCTGGTAATCTCTTTAAAACCATGGCTATTAGCAGCCCATCCGAGATAGTCTCACCTGCCATTTTTTAAGGCATTTGTTACATTTTCAACTCTTATAACATAATCTGTTACAGATTCATTTTCTCGTCTCCTTAACGAGGTTAGTTCAGTATATAAAGCAATTTTGGGCTTACCTTTTAACAAGTAATGTTCACGCAATATTCTTACAGCTTGCCGATCGTCGTCCCTGGCTTCTCTCATTATTAAAGACAAACTCCTGTCATCCAGGCATTGTATTAATTTGGCGAACATGGTCGCATTTCTTTCCATAAAATCATCATCTTCTTTCTGGTTATTGTGGAAAAGAATGATGTCATGAAGTTTTTGTATTCTAAGGTAGCCTAGGAATTTTACTTCCCATAATTCGTATTTTGACTCGTCTCCGTCAAAATACAGTCGTAATCTGGGCTTGTAACCTTTGTTAACCATGTTCACCATAGTCTATGAATATAGAATACAGTGCAGTACGTAATCTGTTCAATGAAACAACGTTAAAGATTAATACTCTTGAGTAAGACACTCTACTGAATCTGACTATATCGCCAATACCACCAGCAACAGCAGCTGTTCTGTAATTCTTCAGCCTTCGATATCAAAGGCTGGCTGTGAGTATTCGGGGGGTGGGGAAATGGCCGCCTTTATACACATCGCATTGAATATATTGAGCCTTCTGATTGGTTAACCCTTCTATTGGTGAACTATAAAATGAGTTAACAACTTTCATCTTTGTTTCAGCAGAAATTTTAACCCTGATTTTAGCATAAAAAAGCAAGCTAATGTTCAACTACAATGACTTGCCAAGGTTATTCATTCATTAGTAAAATGAGCAATTCCTACTTAGAAATTTGCATTTTATGATAACTGTCATCTCGGATCTTTCATTGGCTCAGGGGTCATACAGGCCCTGGAAACCTTGAAAAGTCTTAGAATTTTCTAAATTAGGCTGCCCACACATCCTTTTACTCAATTCATGAAAGTCAAAATGACAAATCCTAGAAATCTGGCTTTTTTTACAAGGTAAAATTGTCCTTTAAGAAAAGTGTTTTTTAGTCATCAGTAATATCTGACAATTATTACAAATAGTAGTTTGTTTCGTTGATTAGAATGAGTTCATGACCTCATAGTTACTTCTGTATTCTTGTATAGGTGACGAGAAAGAATATGATGGCATGTCTTCTTAACTGCTACCCACACTCAACAAGAAAAGAGGAAATGTAAAGATAAAAGCCGTCAGAGACAAGTAAACAAAATAAATTGATTCACACTCCTTGAATTTGTACTTGAAAGGAAAATAATAAATTAATTTACAATAATAAAATACATTTTAGTAGAATCTCAAATTTATCTGTTTTTTAAAATTTGAACAATTGAAAACATTTTATTCACATGTCAATTTCAAAAGTAAAACGTCCTTTTGATCTCTAGTCAGTGGTGGGTGAGTCCATGCTGAAAAAATAGATACTTTACCCATGCGTCCCGTGTCAATGTATATCTATGTGTAAACTATGTTTATCTAAATTGTTGCAAAAAGTATAAAGTTTGAGAATCAGATTTGGCCCAAAGAAAATGTAGATGGGAAGGATGATAGAATAGTAAAAGTGCCTTTGATATATCTTAAGATAAAAAAATAAAAGAATGTTATTTTTAAAGTTTGCAGGCTAAAAATGACCTGTATGTTTAGCTTTTGTTTTGTGAAAAAATGATGAAATATATTAAGACTTATTTGGCTTTTACTGCTTGGCTTTAAAAGTTCAGTCTGGCAACCCTGTCCCTTTACTTTTGTATTTCTGCCATAGATGGTTAGAAAATATACAAACATGAATGACTCCTTGACATTTGGCCATTAGTCTTTTTGAGAAAATTTCTATTTGTAGTTCTGTTCATTAAAAACTCTATACATAACTTCACAGGAAATGAGCAACAGTCAAGAATTTTTGTGACATTTACAAACCATGAGTCATCTCGATAGCTGAAATGTGTAGCAGTAAAAATCAAATTTTTGAAGTATAGGAGAACTCCAAACTGTGTAGAATGCAACACAAAATGTGTAATATAACCAGGTCAGCATTCAGTTGTGTTTTAGCCTTCAACACTTGGATTTCTTCACTGCTTTCAACTGATCCACATGACATGAATTATATTGGAACCAGCTGTAGCATTTCTTTGAACATCTCAACTGTCAAATTATGAAAAGATAAATCAGAAAGTTAGTGTTTTTGAAATTGATGTCCATTCACTTTGTGTGTGTATGCGCACGTGCCAGTTTCAGTCCTTGAAACTTCTTAACATAGTCCTGGAAAAGAAGTCCTTGAAAAGTCATGAATTTTTTTTTTTACACAGATCTCTTCTGTGTGTAAAAAAAAAAAAAAAAAATTCCATGACTTTTCAAGGACTTTTCCAGGACAATGTTAAGAAGTTTCTAGGACTTAAACTGGCACTGTGAGAACCCTGTTGGCACCACTGATAAAATCATACTGCTAAACAATCTTAATAAAATAGAGGTGTATAATCATTTTATGTAGTTTTCCCAAAACCTTTGCATGCCAGTGTAAGGTGGTAATATTGTTGACGATCTGGCTCAAATTCTTCAAGGTAATACAGATTTGTGCAGGAACAATGTTGCTACTTCCCATCTAAACTTACACAGAAAAGGTTACTATGTCATAGGGTCATAGACAACAACATTGCTTAATCAGTTGTGAGATCTTAAAGACAATTTCAAGCCTTGAATGCCTTGAACTGATCACAACAACTCTTCATGGCTTCTGTCATGTCTATGCTCATATGTAAATATGCCTGGATTGCTTTTTTCTTTCATAGTTCAAATTTGCTTGGGGCTAAGCATTCCACTGACAATCATCAGAATGCATTTGTCACATTCTTGACCAAAATTTGTAACAATTATGGATCAATAATTGTCTAATTTGCTTTCACTCTGGTAACTCTTAACAACCTGATCACAGTTTTAGTTATCTTTCATGAAATTCTTCTCTAGTCAAACCCATTGTTGAAGACAGATGACAAGACAGGAGGAACAAAAATACATAACTACTTAAAATACAGTTTTCTTTAGAGCAAACCATTCAATCATACCAATTTATTGCTGCTGACATGCTTCAACAGCTTCTGGACTCTCAGTTTTTTAATCAGTTCTTGGCAACTGCTTTATAACAATCCAGTCTGAGGAAGTCTTATGCTTATGAAATAATAGTTCACAAAGATCAGGATTTCTTGTAAAGTTTTGTTATACTCTTGAATCCCAATGCAAATACTTACAATATTTGGTTACTGTTCTGACCTGCTGCTACTCTTGATTGGTTCTGGTTTTGACAAGCTATTTTTAAGGTTGGATTTGTTTTTTAGTACCTACTATGTTACATGTCATCAGATTCTCTGGTGTCTAGTTAGTTGTCAAGTTAGGATCATTTTTGAGGCTTGAAAGGTCTTATTGACTTATTTTGATATACTGTTTTGTATGCTAGATCAGAACACAAGCGGTGACAAGTCAAGAAGGGACACAAGACTCAGAGGAGAGAGCAGACAAATTCAAAGAAAAATATATTAATCGGTTAAATGAACTGGCAAAAAATCCTTGGTAAGTTTGCAAATTTTCTTTTTAGATTTTTCTTGTTTGTTTCTGTTTAGGTATCACATTGCTTCTATAGAAAATTGAGTGAAAATTCTGAAGATGCTTTTTTTTTTTTTTGCTTTTTTTTAAATTTACTTTTCCATAATCATTTCAGTGCCTATGGTTCCTTGACTGTTCGGTCTTTGCTTGATACAATTGGACAATTTCTCAAAGAATTTATGTTTACAGATCCATACTCTCAGGTAAAAATTAATTTTCACTTTTTCTCACGGGCTGTAATTTTTGGTAAATCACATTTTATAAAATAACTTAGACATTGTTTTATCCTTTCATTCAATATCAGCCATTTTTATGATTATACTGAATGCAACCTTTTGCAGAAAACCTTTACATGTATATTTTGTTTTGGAGTGCATCATATTACTATAAATTTTTAACTTGTCTATGTGTGTGTGTACAGTTGTTAAAAGTAGGCCTTTTAAAAGCACTGTTAAAATTGTTTTCTGTTTATTCTGTATTTTTGTTTTCTTGTTCATCATATATTTCAATAAAATTGGTATTTGGAAGCAGTAATATGGCTAAGAATGGAAAATCCCCTTTGAAAGTTGTGGTTTTTCTAATCAAAATAAATCTGATTCATTATTGTAATTTATTCTAAAACATTTAACTTTGAAAAAGCCTAAGCATTTATGTAACTTTCTTATTACATTGTTCAATCACACTTTTGTCTTTGCAGTTGAAGCAGAGTGAAAATGAAGCCTCTTTGTTGCTTTTGGTTGAACGATTGAGAGAGCTGGATGAGCTCAACTGGGAAGAACGTCAGCTGTCCATTGTCAAAGGTGTTTTGGCTGGAAATGTGTTTGATTGGGGTGCTCGAGAGGTGGAGCACATCTTGGAGAGTGGTCAGTTTGGATTCTCTGATGCCATCAATACAATTCAAGGTGTGATTTTTATGCTTTTACTTCACACATTAGACAATATTAGTATCTGACATACTGTTCTACTTTAGTAGTTGCTGATGACTGTTGGTTAGAATATATTGAGGTTTTTCACTTGTTTCTCCTAATTGTAAAAAGTTAATGAGTGGGTAATTGTTTGAATTTGTTTTCTGAATGAGTTAATTATTGTGCATTTAGAAAATGAAGTATCCAAACCAGAAACAGAATTTGGTTGTTCTTTGCTTTGAGCTATTTATTTTTACTTAGATTTTCAATGTGAATGTTGTGAATTGCAGAACATTGCTTCTATACAACTCATTTAGAAATATGAATGTCAGTAATTGTCTGAATGCATTTGAAAATTGTGAGTAACAGAGATGTATTTTTCAGAAGTTTTTATAATTCTCTTACTATAAAATGTGGTTGAAAGGAGATAAGTAAATTAGGATTGACTGTTTTGACCAAACAATCTAAAACATCATTGGAACTCACTCCATGAATTTCTTCGTGACACCCCATGGACTGACATCTTTAACTTCCCAATTGAAAATTTCACCACTGAGGTTTCTTCGTGGGTCAAAGCTGGCCTGGATGCTTTCATACCTTCTCAGAAATACCAGGTGAAACCTCAATCTTCTCCATGGTTTGCACCAGCATGCTTGGCCACTATAGCACACAGGAACCACTATTTTTCAGCTTTACCAGCATAACAGCTCTCGTCACAACAGGTGCTTATTTGTTGCTGCTCATAATAAATGTGAGTCCTCAAAGGAGCTAAGTTCCTGTTTGCTGAGAGAATGAGAACACATAGCATCTAACAACTTTGGCTCTTATGATTACCGGCGTCTCTGTAATAGGGTATTAAATAAATGTAAGGTCTCTATTTCTCCCCTTTTCAATCAATTTGGTGTTAACATCCTCTGCTGATAAAGCAGAATACTTTTCCCATAAATTCTCCTTAAACTCTACTCTTAACTCATCTGGAATACCCCTTCCTAACTTCCAACTTAGAACAGAGTCTCTGTTGAGTGATATACATATAATCTAGTTTTTAAGAACTCTGGTGAACTGTCCAACCCCTTCAACTATTGGCCTATTAGTCTTCTACCTCCATAGAGGCCCTAATCAGATCTGAGTTGGTTCATCTCCCATCGCAGTGCCTTTTTCCAGACAGGCAATATGGCTTTTGTTTCAACAGGTCAACTGCTGATGTACTGATAATAATTGCGGAAAGAGTCTATAATGCTCTAGATAAAAACACTGAAGCCCTTGGACATCTCGAAAGCCTTTGACAAGGTTTGGCATACAGATCTTCCCCACAAGTTGAAAAGTTACAGCATCTCCGGACACATTTTTGAACAGATCCGGTCTTTTCCTATCAAATTGTGAAATGAAAGTTATCCTGAGTGGCCACTTATCTAGATCCTTTTGTACTAACACAGGAGTCCCCCAAGATTCCATCCTTGGTCCTACTCTGTTTTTAATTTTCATTAAGGACCTTTCCAATTTCCAACTTGATATCTATGATGATAACACAACTATTTACTCCTACCTCAATAATAAGGCTGATCAGTTTGACAATGTCAAAATGGCAGCTGCTGTCCAAAATGAACTCGAGTCTGTCGTTAACTGAGGCAAAAGATGACTTGTTAATTTTAACACCTCTAAAATTAACTTCTCTCCATTAATCATCTGAGAGACTCCTTGCTGCCTTCCATCAGCGTGGCTGATGCTAACCTGCAGGAAAATGATTCCTTACACCTTCTCAAGCTAACATTCTCTGCTGTCATGAAGTGGAAAGACTATAATGAATTCATTGCTAGATCAGCGGCTTAGAAAGTTGGTTCACTGTGCCATGCAAGACAATTTTTCCCTCCAGAATCTCTTACATATCTATAAGTCTACCATCCGTCCATGCTTAGAATATATGTCCAGTGCCCTTGCTATTTAACTTGAGCCCCTTGGTAAAATCTAAAGAAAAATTAGCAATGTTATTAGTCCCGATCTGGTGGCATAGCTTCAGTCACTTTCCCACTGTCATAAGATTGCCTCTTTGTGTCCTTTATATAAATACTTTCATGGTAATTTTTCTTTGCCCTGGTGTTTTTAAGGAAGATGACAGTTAAAAAAACAACACAAATATGGTTTCAGGTTAATTTTACAAGTCTCAAAGCTTGGTAGGGATTAAGTTGAAAGAGTCAAGTACTGGTTATCTTTCAAGCATGCTTATTTCTCTCACTTGCATTTTGCATGGCAACTTCTTTAAATTTGAATGATTCAGTATTTCTACACTTCATTTTTAACAACTTGGCAGATTTAGCTGCAATTTTTAGTAAATATTGATCACTGTTCCCCTTTTCCCCTTTTCATCTTTGATTAAAAAAAAATATATATATATATCACAACATGCTTTTTGTTTACAATGTTTTAAACACTGACTTTTTACAGATCGTCCCTGGCTGATTGATGACTTCAATACTTGGCTCCAGTGTAGACAGTCATCTCCTCCATACAAATGTGCTGCCATTTTCTGTGATAACAGTGGAGCTGATATCATTCTTGGTATCTTCCCCTTCATCAGAGATCTTCTCTATAATGGCACCAAGGTAAACCTAAACTAATTGTAGTTTGCACAAGGAATTAAGTCTTTATTTAATTATAGATTCTTCAGTCCTCATATGTTTATATTATTTATATATTATATCAAATACTCCTACTCCTAAACTAATTGAAAGGGATATGCAATTACAAAAGCAAAATGCTTACTAATTGTGTCCCAGTACTTAATTGAAGCTGATATAAAAAATTACTGAATTAATAATTTTGTAACACTTGACTTGACTGCAGGATATATGATCAATTAAAGGCTATATGAATGACTTCAAGGCTCAAGCATAAAACTCAAACCTGTTACTTAATTAACACAAGAAAATATGGGTTACCTCCTGGTAGAAAACGGATTTGGGTGTGTCTTGTTTGTAAAGTATCCCAAAAAGAAAATGCCAGCTTTACAAGCTGTATATTTAAGAAATGATAGATCTCAGAGTTAGAAACTTTCACAAGTCTCTTATTGGACCTGTGCAAATTTGACCTGTCACTCAGCTACAAAAAGTTCTTGACAAAGTGACAGAGCAGTATGACTGTGGTAGTAAACAGGAGACATGTGTTGAATTTGTTGACTTATGCTATGCTATTTGAGGAGAAAGAAATGAATTAGGGTAGTTTATTCCAAGCATGAAGAAACTGACTACACTTAATTAAGCCAGAAAAAGAGTAATCAATTTTTTAAGGCTCAATATGCAAATTTGGCATACTAACATAGCATAAACGACATAATGAAGACTGAAAATAGGAACCATAACTGCAGTATTTTCCAGGGTAACTCACCTTCTCCCCTAATTTTTTGTCTAGTTATTATTCTGCGTTTTATTGAACTTAAGATTGAGTATATAAAAGTATCTAAAAACTATGTAAATGACCTATTTTACATGGTCAATTTTGAAATCATATACAGGAAAAATTTTAATATGATGCAAGCTCCTTCTGATGAAGCAAATAATTAACTGAAACAAGTACTGCTCCTAATGGCATGATATCCACAGCTCCCAATTATGCTTAGTCCTGGGTATGACAATGAACAGCATCTGACAGTAAGGCCTCTGATCAGGAGATTGGCAGTTTTGGAGTTGGATAAAAGATAGTAGAAAATAGTAAAATGAAACATCAATATGTTGTTCAATAAAGTTAATGTCAAAAATATTTTAAAAATCTTTTATTTTTACTTTATAGCCCAAACCAATTTTTACATTGCCTAATAATATCAAAGATTTTCAGCAAATTTTGGATTGGATATTTTCATTGTGCTTTCCTTTTTAAGGAAAAACTAGGGAACTGAGTAACTGCTTGTAATGCATTCACTTTTTTAATGGCTTACAAGTTACTTAACTAATTGGTGAAAGGTATTTATTAGAATACATTAACTCAAGCAAAAAGAACATCTGGTGATGATGACTGTGTAATTTGACATGCTATACATATCTCTTGTTGGTAAACAGTATATAGCTACTATGTAAAGAAAACTCTAAGGAGACACTTAAAGAAAATATGTAGCAAAGAAAATGGTGACTTGTCAAACCAAGTAACAGCTCGTTGCATCTATCCTATGCCAGAAAAGGACATGCATGACCTCTTGTTTATATATGAGAACATTAAGCAAATATTTGGTCACACCTCAACCAATCACTGATTTCTCAAACTAGATATGAACATGTGTGGCAAGTGACCTGGGGATTTGTTTCTGTAAGTCATTACATTGCATGATGGAGGATTTTTTGAGACATGCTGGATTGAATTTTATCCCTCATAAAATTCAACTACAAACTATTTTGGCACCATGATGGATAGGACATTTGACATCAAGTTGATACCCAAATTTAATGGCTCAGTGACTGGACTGGTAGTTACTGAATGGATAGAAAAGGCAGAACTTGTTGGTGATTTCTGTGGAATCAATTAGATTGAACATGTTCTTCCATTAAGATTAACCAGTGGAGCATTTGAAGTGTGCCAGCAGTACAAAGCAAAAAGCAGATGCCAAGAAGATAAAATGAGCCCTGTGGATTACCATTGCATCAGTCCGTTTCCTAGCCTACAAGCAGTACATGGAGCAGCAGCTGCACCCAGACAAGTCTGTTGTTTTTCTAGCTGATTTGAAGAAGCTGGCATGACTATTTGGTGGAATATCCGAGCAAGGACTGGCATGTGTGTTTGTAGCAGGACTGTCAGTACACATCAAGCAACTACTATGTGCATCTTCCAGGATGGAAGACATGACTACAAGTCAACTTTTGAACCAGGCTATAATGAAAGATCAGACTGTGAATGATGAAATGGCTGTGGCTAACATCTCACCAGTTAGAGCAGCAGCTGATAAACTTCAAACTATTAAATGTTGTGAGAGCATTTGATGCTATCGATGCTCTGGGTGTAATCACCTTTCCAAGGACTGTCCTGTTCGATGAGAAGATACACAAGCCCATCAGCCATGAAAGTGAAGAGTAAGCGTTCTCAAAGCAAATTTGTGGCTTTCACAACATGAAGAAAATCACTTGTAACACGTCAGGAAAATAACTCATGAACGCCGTAGCCAAAAATGCCCGAATTTTCCTTCTTCGGCAGATCGCACACAACACACGAACTTTTTTCCGGGGTACTTGATTATCTCGTTCACTACACTCCCCACTGTCACATAAGTGACACTCATGGGCGAGCCTCTTTATTCTTAAGCTTCTCCAGAGTGGGGCGACTGTTGGAGGAGATTGTGTGTTATGTTCTGAGGTTTCTTCTGATCTGACAACCTCATGCACAGAGTCTTCATCTGAAGAATGTTCTGAAGATTCTTCTTCTGAGGATTCTTCTGGTCTGACAACCTCACGCACAGTCTTCACCATCTGAAGAGGTGCTAGCCCTACCTCCGATGGTAACTATTTGTTCACTTTCTGAGCACTCACTGCTAGTGTCACTTGTTGACGTATCTGTACCTACATAGCGACGCAAATCCTTTATGTGTCTTGGTATGCCATCAACCAGCACAGAACGAGAGTTACTTAGTCCAGTGACATGCCCCACCGGTACCGGGTTGTACACCGCTATGTGGAGATTTCACCCACACGCGATCGCCCAAGTCATACGGGCGTTCGTTCGTTTATCCGTTCAGTTGAACGCGTTGCGTCAATGCTTCGAAGCGGACTTTGTACTGATAAATCATGTTGGCTGGCGCAGTTGATGGCGATACATTGTCTCTCGGAGTAACATTGTACCAATACACCACCTCCATTATGGAACACTGCTTCCTAGCGGCGATTCTTTTGATGTCGGCGATATCGCCGATTATGCCATTCCCTGATGGGACATACGCAGCTTAAATCTGAGGTGTACTCCCACGGCCACAAAATCTTTGAATAGTCCACTGCAGAATGCAGTGTCGTTGTCAGTGAGGAGTTCCGCCGGAGGTCCACGTTCAAAGAACAATGACCCCAAGTGGTCAATGACGCTTACGGAATCCTGTCGATGCAGATGCCGCCAAATAGTGAACCGGGTTGGGCCACAGTCAATCAGGGTTAAATAGTGATGTCCGTTATAATGGGTGATGTCCATTCCAACACGGTGCCACACCTTGCTTACACTCACTTGTCCTTTTTGCCATTGCACAGGTGCTGGGTCGATGGACTGACACTCCTTGCATCCTCTGACCACTGCCCTGACAGCAGCTTTGGATACGGAGGGATAAATCTGCCTCACGAAATATAAGGTCCGTTTTACACCGGAATGCCCGCTTTGGCAATGCACAGATTTTAGTAAATCTGAATTATAGTTGCTCACTGATGTTACACAGACATGTCCTACCGGCTCTACCTCTTTCTTAATAGCGTCAAACCATTTTTGGGATACCCTTGTTAAAGTATCGGCCTCGTTCTGCTGTGATCTGACCAGCTGTATGTCTACGGATAAGTGGTATTCACTTACCAACTTTCCCAGTGTGTCTAGCCTCCTCGAATGAGCATCTCGCCGCAGCCTTTGTACGTATCCTAGCCTTTCCCGTAAGAGTGTCTGCTATCCACTTATACACGCATGCGAATCCGTGAATAAATGCAATACCTTTGCATTCCATTGAAGGGCGCGGTGACTCCCCTGATAACAACGTCTAATTCTGACAGGTTGATATGTTGCATATCCTTCTCGGGGACGCAACCAACACGCATCTTCCACGACAGTTTCACCTACTTCAAGAGACACTCCTGTTGCAAGGGAGCTCGCGTCGATTCCAGACGTTAAATTCACATCCGTCAACGCACCATTTACCACGTGCACGGGGTCGCCTTTGACGCACCCTAGTAATGACTTCCGCTGTCTAAGGGGAGCATCATTTGTTGTGTCATCCCAGCTGGAAGTGACAGCAGTCACCCTACGTTTAATAAATGCAGTTGCAATGCGGATCCACCCGCCCACAGGAAAATGTCCCACCAGCTTTCCACATAACGAAAACACGCTGCATCGGGTCATGTGTTTGGGAATGTCCGGGAGCTCACTTCCACGTTTCCAGTAAAGCATGTTGTGCTCCCCCCAGACCTGCAAGCCAAGCACCCGAGCACCATCCTCCATTCGTTCTGAGTTTTTACATTCGAGCCCAAAGTCAGTAAGATGCTTTCTCACCTGTGAAGCGGGTACTAAGGTTAAAGAGATGTAGATGTTGTCAATGTAGGCTGACGTTGCTTGATTTAATTGTCTCATCCTGGCATAGCACAGCATCCACGATGGCTTTCCATGATGGCCGGCGCCACATTGAGTCCGAATCCCGTTCGGGTTAAGCAGTATCTCGTCCCATTAAGAATCACCGTCTGAAATGGCCACAGTGACCGGTACGCAGCGTACCTGCAAGTAGGCCTTCGAAGGTCAATCACAGAGACATTGGATCCCTTCTGTTGCCATTCTCTCAATTTTTGTGCACACACATCAGCATGAGCTGTGTTTGTGTCTACATGTTCGTTCAGTTCTCTATAATCTAGTACAGGGGGCGACCTTTACCTTTGTTCTTTTGTACCACAGCCATCAACGGATGAGGCCTCTTGGAGGACCAAGCTCTTCCTCGGGATACGGAGTCAGCCATCCGTTATCCAGCCACACCTGCAATTCACGTATTCTTCCTTAATGCGTTCGGGCACTGAATATTCTGACACTCGGTTCTGGAGCTTTTCTGGTGGGTTATTTTCCGACTATTTCCAAAATGCTGTCCATGTCTTCGTCCTTTGGTCGAACTCAGCACTAAAGTCGGGCTCGTTGATCTTCAAAGTAGCACAGATGGGCGGATCAGAAAACTTGACTTCGCCCGTCTCTGTAATGCGTACGCTGCCCAGCTCCTTAGTAATGTCCATCCCAAGGAGCAGATCGAAACCTAATAATGCGTTGTCCATGACCAACACACTGGGTCACCGTTGTTAATACCGAGTTTGATGTTTCCAACTCCCCGGCTTCTGAGAGCCTTTCCATAAGCCGTTAGTACGTCCATCTTTTGTCTGCTCCACTGTCGGCAAATCGAACGTTGGTGAGTGACCGAGAGCAGCCCGATCAGGATTAAAGCGGCACGCTGCGTTATTCCATTGATGCGCACCTTAATCACAGGGAGCGCCACTTTCATGCTCGGTGCGGGAAGAGACGGCGCTGACGTCGCGTCCCCCATTCCATTTCCCGGCACTTAGAGGCAATATGACCTACTTTTTTTGACATTGAAAGCATTGTAGAACGAGAGCAGCCCGAATGTATTAAAGCGGTACGCGTTATTCCATTGATGTGTACCTTAATCACAGGGAGCGCCACTTTCATGCTCGGTGCGGGGAAGAGACCGGCGCTGACGTCGCGTCCCCCATTCCATTTCCCGGGCACTTAGAGGCAATATGACCTACTTTTTGACATTGAAAGCATTGTAGAACGAGACATGCCATTTCGCGTTGATAGCGGCAGTCTCTGGCAAAATGATTCGGCCCAGAGCACCGATAGCAGGTGGCAACGCCATGGTGACGAATGGCTGGGGTCGGACCTTCTTTGACTTCAATTGGTTGAATAACTGCGGCCACTGGTTCATCAGCCTCTTTTTCGTTGATCATGACAGCACGGGCTCTGGTCAACAATTGATTGAGCGTCAGGTCTTCCATTCTGGATGATGCGCGGAGTATCTGCTTAACATGACTGGGCAATCCAGAAACGAAGGCACATGTCATCCATTCTTCAGGAAGCGGTGCGATTGGAACGGCGAGCTTCTTTAATTCTGCCAAATATACGTCTACTGTCTCGCCAGGTCGCAGATGCCGTTCCTGGAATTGGTCATAGACCACGAACCGGTCGGTTCCAAACGCGGTTAGTAGAGCGTGCTTTATTTGCTCAATGTCACTTTTCTGTTCTTTACTCAGCTGCCTATATACAGCAAGGGCACCGCCATTCAATCGCAGAGGAAGAATCCGATCAGTCTTCGATATCTCGCATAATTCGCAGACCAGTTTCTTTCCGGGGTACTTGATTATCTCGTTCACTACAGAAAGACATGTGCAACAATGTGTTGCTTTTAGTGTTGTGATTTAGGCTGCATTGCTTCAGTTTGTCTGGGAAAAGTTGTGAATGAGGCCCTACATATAGAATCAAGAGAGTGGTACTGATGGACACCAGCTATTCAGTCACTTGCAAGTATGACAGCCTGTCAATCCTGGTGGGAGAAGGAGGTGGATATACTTACCATAAACAGTAATACCCTCAAATGCAGCAGAGTTGAAAACCTCAATCTTCACATACAGTACAGCTCCCCTTGACTTTGAGGTGTTGGTAGTGGATGGGGAGCTATTGGGTTTTGACCTGTTGCTTTGGTTTGACACTATTAAAAAGCTGGATTGACTCCAAATAACAGCATTGGCAATGTACAGTTTCCCAAGCATGAGATGTCTTGTTGTGTCACCATTAAAATGGCTGGATAATATTTGGTTGCAGCCTTATCTTGGAAAGGAACTTAGAGGTCTAATCCTGTTGATGGCAGTAGTGCAGAAAAATAAAAGTAAAATGCAGCCAGTTGAATGTTGCACCAGCGATAATGAAAGCCATTCTGGACACCGTGCTATAAAAAAAATGAGTGAATTCAACAGGCAACATTATCGTAAGTTGATGATATTTATGCTGATGAGAACATGACTTCTGCAGACCGTGTGAAAGAACTTGGTTGCCTTTACTCTGACCTATAAAGATCCAGTGCAGTTATGGGACAGCACTCATATTTTGGGTCTGGATGTTGAGGAGAACAACAACTCTCTTAATTGGAGGCATAGGAAATGACATTCTATCAGTTCCTGTCATGATGCAACAGGTCTTCTCATGGTGTGGAAACCTTATGGGTCACTTTCCTGTGTGTGGTTGGCTTCATGTGGCTGCATCATTTGTTAAATGCAGAACAATGTCTATCATGTCTGGCTAGGATGACAAAGTGAATAATGCTCCCCTTAAGAACATGATTGGGGACATAGCGACCAGAGTATGCCTGTGCATGACAAGTGGTGCACAAATGGACAAACTTATGTTCTCTCACTGCAGGAGTTTCATTGAAGGTTGATCAAAGCAATGTTGAGGATGCATGTTGGTTGCAGCCTGTAAATGATGTGCAAAATATCAATCCTGCAGAACTGGATTCAATCCTGAATGGAGTCAATTTAGCACTACAGTGAGGCACAACAGGGCTGCATCTCTTCATGGACTCCACATATGTGCACTGGTGGGCATCAGATATGCTCACTGGTAAAGCCAGAATATGAACTAAGGTGGCAAGTGAGATGCTGATCTGGAGGCAGCTGAGTACTCTTGAAAAGCTGATCCAAGAGTACATGTTATTGATCACCGTAACTTTAATGACATCAAATCAGAATTGAGCAGATAAGTTCAAAAGTGACAAGAGTACCACAACAATAGTATGATGTGATCAAAAAGGTCAAGCCAGCACAACTGTATTTTGTGAGACGAGTTCAGCCTATGATATCCAAGACAGCTGTCAGGTCATTGGTAAGAAAATGTAAAGAATATCAGTTGATTGACCCAGCTTCGTGTTGTTGGCAAGGCAACAAGTGTTACTGGACTCTGGACCTGCTTGGGAATGGATATCACCCATTACAGTGGACAACACTACCTTATGTTGATTGACTGTGGCCCCAGTTGATTTGTGATATGGTAATATCTGCCTCAGCAAGACTCAAGCAGTATCACCTGACAGCTGGAAATCATTTTTTTTGAATGAGGCCCACTGTTAGAAATCCCAACTGATAATGACACTGCATTGCGCAGTAAGTCCATTAAAGATTTCTTGGATGACTGGAGAATCAGACTTCATTTCTGTTGCACATATGCTCCTGCAGGAAACAATATAGTGGAATGATCTCATTGGAGCATAAAGAGAATTGCATAAAGAAAGCACAGTTTGATAATGGAGACAGTGTACTGGCATATCATGCCAAAGAATGACAATTTTCCCACTACTGCACCCACCAGTATGATTCATTGCTACCAACTGAGAATGAAGGGAATTAGCATAACATTACCACTTGATCATTGTAAGGATCACTCCATGTAGAGAGTTGGCAACAAAGTGTAGGTAAAAACTCCACATAGCCAGTGTACAAACATTATTGGTTCAAAAACAATAATGGTCAACAAGATGTCTCGCATGTAAAAGATCTTTGCCTTTTCAAAGACTCTGGTACGTTGATGTGCAACTCCGACCATGATTTATTGTCTGAAAGTGATCGCACAATTGAACTCTATGAATCTGATTCTTCTGCAGACATGGAGGTTCCAGAAATTCTGAATATACCTGATGACTCCTCAGGATACACCTTGCCAATACACAGAGTGGAGATGTTCCCATTACAACGAAGCACCAGGGTAAAGAGACCTGCTCCAAGCTGTCTGATTTGTGACCATTAGATCAGGGAGGAGAGTAGTATAGAAAATAGCGACTTACCTCATCAACAGCATGTGGAATGTATCCTATGTTGGAAAATAAAGAGAGTATGTGTGATCTCTTATTTATATATGAGAATGTCATGCAAATTTTTGGTCACACTTCATCCAATCAATGTCTTCTAGACCTAGATACAAACAGGTGCAGAAAGTAGCCAGGGAATTTGTTTCTACATGTTACATTGCATGAAGGAGGATTTTTTGAAATGTGCGACTGCTGGATTAAATTTTATCCCCTCATAAAATTCTACTATAAAATGTTTTAATGTGCCAGAGAATCCTTCCTATTGCCATTCAAATGTCTTTCGCTTTTGTTTCAGGTAATACTTTGTGCTAATTCTCGTCCAAGCTTGAATGATGTAATTTATAATGAATTGAATATTTTAGTGAAGCGAGTGGCTTCTCTCTGTCCTGAAATAGATAAAGCATTAGCAAAAGGCCAATTGGTTATTATGGAGTCTGGTCAAGGATCTCCATGTCTTGATCTCAGGTAAATATCATCTTTTATTTTTTTTTTTATTTCACCCCAAGCTAGGTAATACCATGAGGACACATAGAGTTACTGGGATTGAAAGAGATTGAGAAGACTTTAATGAGGAAAAAGGATAAAAAATGAAAAAGATTCAGAAAAAGATGGCAATTGGTTTTGCGTTTAAATTTTTGAAGACTGTAGTTGGCAGGGAAGCAAGAAATTGGGTGTTTCACACACAAGAACTGCAAGAAAAGAAACTATTAGAATAGAACATACAGTTACATCTAGGTAATTCAATAGTAAAATGGTGAGACCTAGTTGCCAATCTAGTAGCATGCTTAAATTCATGCAGCCAACTTACCAAGGAGAAAAGCTCATCAGAACAATTGCCATGGAAATATTTGTAGAAAAGATATGTCATGTCAGTGAGAAAGTGTCTGAAGTCAAGATGCCTGGTCAGGATAATAAAGATGATTTTATTATCCTGATTTATCAAGGATAAATTTTGAGCAGTTTTATAGAAAGCTTCTTGAATAGGGAGTATTAGATTTCTACATTCTCTTGATAATCTAATTATGGTGATGATTAAGATTTTTTTTTTTTATTGCAGCTATTGACTGTTATTCTGAGGAAAGGCATCATTGTTTTTAATGACTCTGAGGTCAAGTCTATTGTCATTGCACAGTGACCTCTCAAAAAAGACATAGGTAAAAAATATGTAAGGGCAATGTGTGCATATGAGCTGGCTTCTACACAAATGCTTTATTATATGAGTTCATAAGACAAGTTAGTTTCCTGCTAAGGTCATTTGAAATTCCAAAAACTCTATAATCTAGAAAACTGCTATGTACATGTATTTCTGAAATGGAATACACACATACATTTTTTACACCAAGATTGTCAGTTGTTATAAATGACTTACATAAACACTGGACACAACTTAAACAGAGCTTAAATACTGCATAGGTGTTTGTGACCTTTTAAAATATTTACTTTTAAATGCAACAATTGATTTTACATGTTTTCTTTGTAGTTATGGAATTTATTGACTATTTCAGTCATGATGTGAGAAGGTATTTTCATTCAAAATTTCAAATTATGAATAAATTTTTTATTCTTTATATATTAAACTTAGAAATAAGGATACAAAGATTATTTGTTAATTATATTATGATATTTTGGATCAAGTTTTCTGTTTCTTTGTAAACTTTGGACTATTGAACTTTTTGTGTCTAATTCCAGTGTTTTATATAACAAACATAAGATGGAAAATAAAATTGCGACACTCTAAATGTTTCAATTTATTCAAGATTAAATGCACAGGTAATATAACTGGAAATGATGACAGATAAAAGGATGGATTCCAAAATATAGAGTCTATCAGCAGTACTCAAACCCCTTAATGCACACTGTGTATATATCATTGTTAGGTGTTAACACAGGCCTGTATTTTTGTATGCATACAATCATTGATGCAATACAAGAAGTTGTAGGTCGACTAAAGTCTGTAAAATGTGTCAAGTGTATGCTTGGTTTTCAAGAATGCAGGTGAACATTCAACCCCTCACAGTATAGACTCATCAGTCTCCTCAGTGTTATTAGCAAACTCTTTGGAGCTATAATCAACAAGGTTGTTGATCATCACCTCAATAGAAACAACCTTTTGAGTGATAAGCAGTACAGATTTCGATCTGTTCAGTCCATTGCTGATATCCTAACTGCAATTACTCACAGAATTAATGAGGCAAGGATGCTCACATTAGATATTTCAGAGGCCTTTTACAAGATGGGACATAAGGGATTACTGCTCACGTCCTTCCTGACATGTAGGTTCTTGAAGGTAGTTGTTAATGGCTAGTCCTTCTAGTTTTCAAGTGATCAATGTCTCCCAAGGTTCACTTCTTGGTCTTCCTATGCTACATAAATGATCATTTGTTAATATCTATGTTGATGATATGATATATGGCTGCACCTTCAAAACCTTGATGACGAGAGCTTAGCAGCTGATCTCTACTCTGACTTAGCTCTAACAGCTTTGTGGGGTAAAACTGGCTGGTCACATTCTCAGCCAAACTCGTGACCTTCCACCATCATCAATTGGACCCAAAACTTTCACCAATTATGATGAATTGATCTTCCCTCGAGTTTGTGTGTTGGGGGTGTACCTTGAGTGCCTATTAGGACTTAAATTCATCCTAAACCTCAAATGGAACTCTTAGATACATTCATTGCTAAAGATGCTGGGAAAACGATCAGTTCCCTGTACGGCTCCAGAAAATACCTCACTCCTCATGCTATCCTCTACTTTTCCAAGAGCCAGATATGGCTGAAAATGGAGTACTGCTGCCATATATTGGAAGAAGCTGCCCAGTCTTCATTTCCAACTATTGAGAATGTCCAAAAGCATCTGTGTGTCCTTGTAGGTGACAAATTATTTTCCACTCTGCAACTCCTTTCTCAGAGATGAGATGTCGCAAGCCTCTTGCTGCTCTATCACTATTTCCATGGAGTGTTCAAATGAACTACACTCCTTAGTTCCACCAGTCCTAACCTTAACAGTTAAAACCTGCCATGCTATGCACATTGTAGCAGACCACCCTTTGCATTTGCCTGGTGAAATGCAAGTTCCATTCAAGCAGCAGCTTTCCATGAACCACTGCCTTGTGGAACTGACTCCCAAGAGGTTGCTTCCTTGATCATTATATTCTTAACATGTTCAAGTCTAGGATTAACCATTATCTTCCACACATATCCTGATAGGCTGTGTGCCTTACTCTGTAGCTCTCTGCCTCTAGTGGCCCTCAGGTCTTGTACAGAGTAAACACCACTGTAAAAAAAAAAAAAAAAAAAAAATTACTGAGCAAGCCTGATATGTTCAGTGATCTTAGAGTTTGTGTTGAGTGGCATAGGCATTATATTGGGAAGCATTATCCAGCTGGAACAGGGCATAACCTTTGTATTGCATCAATTGTGGTAGAACAGATTGAATAATGTTTGGACATACATGGCATGTTCAATGCTCTCAACACAAAAGGTGAGCAAGCTTAATCTCTGTGTGTTGTTGGGTGGGGGTGGGGCGCAATGCACACTGGAAGATGTCACTACCCAACTTTATATCAGATTATGTAAATGAGCATCACCTTGAATATGCTCTCATTATTAAACACTACAGAGTGCCATTTGATTACCCCCACCCCTCAAAGTAACCTTTGTAATACCATTGGAAACATGCATAATGATCTGGTGGAGAAAGTGAAAGTCTGGCTAAAGGCATATGTGGCTGTAGCTTAGCTGCAAATAAAGTTTCTGTGCTCAGTGTTGACACACTTAGGATCTCAATTGCTTAAATCTGCTGTGTGGTCTATCACAGTTGCTCTTACAATGTATTGATCTTGAGCTTCTGTTTTACATAGCCTGGTCTACAGATTTAAGAATTTATTTGTCAACATTGAAACACCACCACTGACATGTCATGTACAGCAGTTCTCTAAAGTATTATCCAGCTTCTTGAAAGCCCATAATCAGAGCCCCCTTCTCTAAAAAAACTGTAATTGAACAAAAGGAGCATGTGAACATTTTCATAGCATGATTTGATTGAACTCTATCATAGCACTGAACCTTACTGTAGTATGTGTTTAAACCTCAAGCATAAAAGAGCAGTTATGAGTATTACTACATCACAAGATAGCCAAAGACTTTTAAAAGTTTTACCAGAATCTCTTCTGCCTGCTAACATGCACTTACTGTAATTCAGATCCAAATTGGCATCATCCTTCAGGGTGTTGAATTTTTTTTGTCGGTATATAAAAAATAGTTTGGGTTTATTTTATCACCAGTAGAAAAGTAAAATAACTGAAGATATCTAAATTTCTACTTTGTGATTTTGAATATCACTTCTTCTATGTCCTGTATCTCTCCAGGACATTGGTGATCATAAGTGCTCCATAAGTGCCTGTCCTTTGTAGCTCTTAGTAAATTTTGCCTCTTTGTTATTTCTCCTTAATCCTGTTCAGCCATCCATTTGCACAAGTTTGTTAGGCAGGTTATGAGCTGTTTCCTCTCCCTCTGAAATTGAATATGTCCTGTGAGTCAAAGCCCTTATGTGCCCTAGAAATTTCAACTGTCTCTTTCTGATAAGTTTTGTGTTCATTTTCTCTAAAACTTCATCATTGCTCACATGTTCAGTCCATGGTATTCTCAGTATCTTTCTGTAGAACCACATTTCTGTTGCTTCAAGTTTTTTTTCATCTTTGAGATTATCCAGCATTCACTGCCATATAGGCACAATGATATTACATAACAGTTGAGTACTCTTTTCTCTGTTTCTAATGAAATTTTCCTGTTTCTTAATATTTTGCTTAGTTTTTAGAAAGCATTTTTTGTTATCCCAGTGTACTTTCTGATTTCTATGGCGCACTTACTGTCCCCTGTTAAAACACTTCCAAGATATTTAAATAGTTGTATTTGCTTCATTTTGGTATCTCCAATTTGTAATTTGCATGTTGGACTGTTCCTTTTGCTAATAACCATGCATTTTGTGTTCTTGCAATTGAAATTTAGTCCTTTCTTCTTGCCATCCTTCATTACCTTCTGTAGGAATTCTTTTGGTTTCCTTTCTGGATCTGCTATTAACACTGTGTCATCTGGATATTAAGATTGTGACCACTAATAATAAATCCTGGTAGGACTTCTAATTCTTACAGAATCACCTCATTATAGGTTGAATAAGTCTGGTGAGAAGACATGTCCTTGTCTTGCACCCCTTTCTAATTTGCATACATTTTCTTATTCAGTATCAAAAATATTCATAAAGAATAAAATTGTGTCGGGTGTGACAGCTGTTTGAGGTTTCCTATAGCCCCACTGAAATTAAATAAATTCAATTAAGGTTTGCTATGATAAAAATTTTCTATCCCAAGTAAAAATCATCACAAAAATAGCAAGTCATTTTGTCACAGCTTATTTTCTCTCAAAAAATGGATTTTCATACTTTTATAGGGGTAAAATATTGAAAAATGACTGTTTTATCATCACCTAAACTAATATCAAGGAAATTTTTGATCTGAGCCCGATGAAACTAGGTATTTTCTGAAAGCAAAGGATATATTCTTTCATTTAAAAGTAAAATTGGTAAATGACTCAAAATTTTTTTTCAGTGGGTAAAATGTGAAAAAATAGTGAAAATTTTGCATTTTTTCTAGTTCTAAACAAAAATTTTCCCCATTAATTTTTTTTTTTTTTTAAAATCAGAAAGCCTGAATCATAATCAAACTATTTCAGACATAAAATTGAGTGTTTTGAAGGCAATCAACACTCCTAAGGGGTCAAAATGCGACAAAGTCCATTGGTAATTTTCAATTATATGATGCCAGGGGCTAAAAAAAAAATTGATACCTGGCCACGGATATCTTTAGTAAAAGGTGAAAGATTTATCTGCAATTCCTGACCACCAGAAACCAAAAGTTTTTTTTTAAAAAAAAAAATTAGCAGCAACAAGGAAAATTAAACCAAATTGACTTTGAGATCTCTGGGTCAAAGCTCAGCCAGCCAGCAATAAACTTTTAGAACAAGTTGTAATAAAACCCACCACTCCCAGATAAGAGCAAAGAGTGAAAAAAAAGGGTCAACATTAGTAGAGCTTGATATAACCTATGTTTGAACAATGGCTTGATGTGTTTCGTTTTGTTTTTAACACCCCGTGACCCAGGTGATGACAACAAGCAGACGAGATTTTTTTTTTTTTTTTTTTTTGCCACATATCTTTCGTATTTCCATTGCCGAGCCATTTAGCTGTTCCTTTTATTCAATGATGTTCATGCCAAATGAAAGAGAAAGGGATGAAGTTTGAATGATATTATTTTGAAGTGAAAATAAATATTTTGTTCATAAAAAAACTGATTTTTCTCAGAAAATTGACCATAATTTCTTAATGCTAACTGCTGAGTGACATTTTCCACAGCTAAATAGAAGATTAATTACCAGTGAATAATTCCATGTGCAAACAATAGCTGTCTGGATCCTATAACATCGCCTGAAAATGTCCAGAAGTTTACTGATTGATTGAAAACTTGTTGCACATAATTGTTTTTCACAGCCAGTTTCCATTATTTCATCGTTGTCATTTTTGGACAACCAAGTCATCAAGGATTCAAGAAAACTGTTTGGCATAGGTTTGCTTTAAGAACTTTACATTCTATGAGGTGTTTAAAATGTTACTGAAGAATGAGATTTTTTGCCTAATATTTCATTCACACGCCATGTTGGATTTTCCTATATAACAAAAACAAGGCTTTTAAACAGATGTGGTGTGTTTTATCAGTTGATTCAGGTCCTCTGAATGTGCCATTGTTTTCATAAAGTATTTTACTTTACCTAACTTTTATAGAAGACTAAATTATATGAAGCAAACTCAGGTGAATATATTAAATTTAACACTAAAGTTTTCAGTTTTTGCATTTTGTTATGAATTTCAGAAATCGGAAAATATTTTCTTTTCATCTGAATTTCTGAGATGAGGTGCTATCACCTCATTATGTAGTAATTTATTCAAATCATGTTCCATGTAACATTCCTCTGCATATGTAGAAATCTCACATTTATTCCAATTCACCTTATATAATAGAAGCTCAGTGAATGCTTAAAAGGTAAGAAAAATTTAGTAAAAAATAAGGTTAGGAAAATAATTCATCATAATTGGTGGATAAGCAACTGCCCGAAGAAACTCATTGCCACTATGAGAAATCATTTCTGGCTTAAATATCAATGGATATGAATAAAAGTAGAATCGGAAAGGAATTTAAGAGTCAAGGTATTTCAGAAATGGAAGCTTTGGAGATTGAAAGACCAATAATATTCTTTTAAAGCTTTAACAATTCTAGTGAAGTATAATTGGAAATAGAGAGATGGTCAAAAATAAAGGAACTAGTTGCCTTCCATCAGCATCGAAATGCTAACCTACAGGAGCGTGACTCCTTGAAACTTCTCTGGCTGATATTTTCAAAGTGGAAAGATTATATTGAATCAACTGCTAGGAAAGTTGGTTCACTGTGTCATGCTAGACAATTTTTCTCACCAGAATCTATTTTACACATTTCTAAGTTTACCATTGAATATTGCTGCCATATCTGGTCTTTTGCTTCTGCTATGTATTTAGAGATTCTTGATAAAATACAAAGAATCTACAATCTTATTGGTACTGACTTAGTATCTCAGCTTCAGTCACTTTCTCACTGCTGTAATGTAGCTTCACTGTGCCTTTTCTATAAATATCTTCCTGGTAATTGTTCTGGTGAACTTTCTTCTATCATACCTAGACCTTATGAATGTAAATGTACTACTAGATTGGTGGCAAGGTCTTATCACCTTACGGGTGAAATGACTAGATGTAACCATAAGTTCTATGCTAACAGTTTTTTTTGCACCTCTTACTTGTGGAATTTTCTTCCAGCTTCTTGTTTCCAGTCAACTCAATCTTCAAAAATTTAAATGCAGTAGCAATTGTTATATTCTGTCTTCTTAATTCTGGTTCTTTTATTATTCTTTCTCCTTAATGTTTTATTTTCTCATATTCTCTCACACTCAGTACCCTCTTAGTGGCTTTATTGCCTTGCTTGAAGGTGAAATAATTAAAAAAAGTTTGACTGAATCATGGATAATATGAATAGGTGAATTTAAAAACTTTTCTCCTTTGTTTAGATTTTATTCTTTTTAAGTTAACTTGGAAATTAATGCAAGCCAATTTGTTTTCTCATTTTGGTTTTGCAGTTTCATTTATTTGTGTGAATGGAGTAATTGAATTTTCTTTTGTATATATTTACATAAAATGAATTGGAGTGTTGTGAACTTTTTTTTCAAAACGAGAATTTCAAATTTTCATTTTTATTAATCACAAATACAAATTTTTTGTTGAAAATTTTTGCTGACTTTTTTCTTCTTTTTTTATAGATTAATAGACAAGAATTTGGCAAACATTTTGAGGAAGTATGAAGCTGATTTGATTGTACTGGAAGGTATGGGCCGTGCAATACACACCAATTTCCATGCATCTTTTTCCTGTGATTCTCTCAAAGTGGCAGTTCTGAAAAACAAGTGGCTTGCCCAACGGCTTGGTGGCAACCTCTTTAATGTGATCTTCAAATTTGAAATGTCAGGAAAAGTTGTCAGTCAGCTATCAAAGGAGAAAATTCTAAGTGAAACCCAAAGTTGGGAGTGAGCTCAACACTCTTATGAAAATTTAGAATTTAACCATTCTATTCCCACCTGTCTCTTCTCCTTTCACTCCAACTTTTCCATAATTTCTGATGTTTGTTGTTTTGTTTGTCTTTTAGTTACTTTTTTTAACTTCAGTATGAAACTCTACATTTTTCTTTCTCTCCAATTTTCCCTTTCTTTTTTTCCATTTTACTCTTTCCTCTTGCGTTTATTTCTTACAAAATATCTACTCTCTCCTTTCACTGTTTCTTTTTCTTCAAAATTTGACATATCAAATCTCTGAAAGACAATGTAAAAGAAAGCATTTTGTCTTTGCTCCAAATTTTCTTGTGTTTAGAAAGTTAGTTTTTTCTTTTTTTTTTCTTTTTTTTTTTGCTGTGTTCAGTGTAAAAAATCACTTTAGTGTAAATAAATAATCTTTAGCTTTTTGATTAGATATTTATTAGTTTGCATTACATTTTTTATTTTACAATTGATTAGAATAATGAAGAAGAATGACAATATGTTGTTCACAGCTTGTGTGTGTATGGTAAGTATTTAAGAAAAACATGATGCTGCTTGCATGTTTGAGTAGCAAAAAAAACTGAGTATTTTTATGGGTTGATATGATTCTACCTGCGAGAAAAAGTAAATGACATGTCATATGCATGCAGTGCTGCTCTTCTGTGATGATTTAAATAATTTATAATTTGAAAAAAAAAACTCTAATAGTATCGTCTATAACGACTTGTCAAGTAATATCACAAGGAAAGTTTTTGTCTTCAATGTTCAGTTTTTATTTAGATACTATTTATCATTCTAATTCTTTGGTAGTCTTGCATTATTCAAAAAGATTTGCCAATTTCTTGTATCTCTGTTTAAATAACCAGTTACTATTTTTTTTTTTTCTTAAAATGGAGACACATAATATCAGATATAGTGTCTGTGTTTTTAATTATTATTCTTTATGTAGGCATATACATTACACGTCTTGATTTGGTGGTCACTTTAGACTTTATTATTAAGTAATTAATGTCCTACTTAGCAAATTTTACATTTATTAAAATAGGCAGATATTTGAAAATAATTGTACTTACCTAACAGGTAAGTTCAATTGATTTTTTAAATATTTGTCAATCAGTCCAGGAATTCATTTATTTTAATAATAAAAATATATTTACATGTACTTAATCTAGCTTAATTGAGAGTGTAACTTTAGGATTTTGTTGAAAATACTCAACATTTAATAAAATATACCCCACTTGATCAGTTGATTTTCTCTAGCTTTTTTTCTTTCTTGCTTTACTTTTCATTTTTATTGTCTCCTGGCTTTTTACCTTGTCTTTCTCTCCTGGCTTTTTATCTCCCTTGTAACATTTTTTACCTTCTTTCTCTCATAACTATTTTTACATTCATTCTTTCTTTCTTTCTCTCTCTCTTATTGTTTTTTTACTTTCTCTATCACCCTCTTTCCCTTATCTCTCTCTGTTTTTTTGTTTTTATCTCACATGCCTTCTCATTTTCTTGCACACAAAATATCCTCTCACACTGTCTCATATTCTCACTATTTCATTGTTTTTCTCTGTGTTTGTCTGTCTCTATCTCTCTACATACACAGAAAATTTGATCTTTTAAAAATAATGATTGTGAGCCTCTTAGAACATATAATAGATTTATTACAATAATTATTTTTAATTGCCAAGAGTTTGAAAAAAGTGTCACTTTTTGCTAATATTATGAAATTTGTGATTATAACTGTTACATTCACCAAATTCTATTAAAGAAAACTTTTTAATAAACTTCTGTTTTTATTTTTCATGTTGTGATTGAACTTCTTGTATGAATTCTGCTTGTCTATTCTGTTTTACATACATTTCTTATCCATTTAAGACAATGGATAAAATATGTATGTAAAACACTGCTAATCCTGTGCCTGTGCTTATGTGACGGTTACACACCTGGCCCAGTGTCGGATCCTTTGGTTACGGCGCCAACGGTGACGTCGCTCCTCCTGGTCGCTCCTCCTGGGTCCAAGCGTGCCGCTCCAACCCTTTGGTCAGATGATCACCAGCCTCGCCTTTCCCGACTCGCTTCCAATACCTGGTCACTAAAAGCAACTATACCGATCTCCGGTCTGTCTACCCACGCTGTGTTTAGATCTTAGACAGACGGGACCAGCAGGGATTTGGGCGATACAAGTCGAGTCCGACGGGGTGGCAAAACACAAATAAAAAAAAAAAACTCACGACACTAAACAAAATTGCTGATAAAAGGGTAACAACCTTTTTATATCTTAATGTCCGTTACATAAAAACAAAATTGTTCTCAATTCCCGACCCGCTCTGTGGACTATGGCACCAAGCTTCTATCACACAATAGAAAAATGTCGAATTACCTACTTTCTAGAATCATGTATGTATGTCGTCGGTGTGGTTCAGTTCGACACTGGGGCTAATTTCTATCGATCATTCGCAGTTGATTCTTCTCTCCGACTTGAGTTGTATTTTTCTTCTTCGTCTGCTTAGGCTGGAAGTTCTCTTGTCTTCGACTTGGGTTGTATTTCTTCTTTTGTCGACTTAGGCTGGAAGTTCTCTTGTCTTGACTTGGGCTGGAAGGATCTCTTGCCGCAACTCAGCCGCAACTCTCTGTCGTGGAGGTGATCTCTTCTCGCCGCCGTCCGGGCTGAACTCTGCCGTAACTCTGCCACAACTCTTGGCGTCCTTCGAGCAATCTCCTTCTTCGCCTGCTTGGGCTGGAAGTTCTCTTGTCTTCGACTTGGGTGGAAGGATTTCTTGTCTTTCATAAAGGGGCGAGTGAATGGGGCCCGATGGCCGCGTTCAGGCTCTATCCCTGCCCGCGGTCCAGCTGCAACTCCACCCAACTCCAACTGATTTCTGTCGACTGGGGTCCTGCTTTTATTGACGCTGCAACAAACTGGGGTGGGTCTGTCGGCGTCAGGGTTTTCTCGATAATTCCAAAGTCGATTATTTTTGATTTCTCCATTATCGCTATTGTTTTCACCCCTACTTCCTCATAGTGCTTTTGGTGGGAGGCGCATATCCATCTCTCTCGGTCTCTCGTATGTCAGGTGACCGCTTCGACTAATGAGATTCTGATCGAAAGCATTTCTTTCTTTTCTTTTCCGCAGCCACGTGACCGTTTTCGGCTAATGGGATTCTGGTTGAGCATTTCTTTCTTTTCTTTTCTGCAGCCACGTGACCGTTTTCGCTAATGAGATCCTGATTGGGCGTTTCCTGCAATCAATCGGGCGGGCTTATATCGTTCTTGTTCTAAAAAAACAAAATCTAATTTTTCCTTTTTTTTTCAAGACGCACGAAAAAATGACCATCTTGGCCTTCTCTCACCTGGACTTTGTCAAACAGCCCGCCGCTAATTAGACTTGACTTCAGAAAGGATCTTTCCGCCTTCTTGGCGCCCTCTGTGAGCCAAAAGCAATTGTCCCTCTTTTTACCTCTTTGTTTTTCCTGATAGTCAAAAATCTTAATTATCTACATTGAAAATGTCTCCACTTTATTATTGTGGGGGTTCTAATTTTAACAGGTCAGAGCCTGTATACCGTTCCACCGTCACTCCCCTCAACCCAAAAGACACTTTTTCTCTGATTAAGATTGTTTCATTGTTCCCAAAATTTCTCTTTATCCAAATTGATAAGGTGTCTTTCCATGCAAAAAGTAGGCTAGGTGCTTTGACCGATATCTGGCTTCCATCAAGCGGCCCGCTTTTGATATCATGTCTTTTTTTCCCTTTCTTTTTCTTATTATTTCTAATTCTATTCTTCCAATTGTCTTTAAAAAAAATTCGGTCAACATGCTAGCTAAGATATCTTTCTGACTCGTGTTTTTGTTAATGACCGCTTTTTTTTTTTTGTATTTCTCGACCTCTCTCTTCCCCTTCCTTTCTTCTTCCCTAAGGACCGTCCAGTTACAACTTAGTGAATTATTTTCAACTCAATTATTTTCCGTTTTAAAAAAAATCAACAACCTGTTTAGTAAACCGAGTAAGAAAAAATTAAATCATATTTCTATGAATATTTCTAATAATGCAAGGTGCCACACTTAGAGCTTCAGAATATTATACTGGTTTGTATGGTAGCATTTTTAATATAGAAGTGTTTCTATAATAGTGTCATTATATCACTTTATTGTTTGTGTGAAATTATTCTAAATATATTCCTTTATTAAATTAACTGTTTTGATAAACATATTTTTTCCAGAGTATTTAGCATGGCACAAACTATAAAGGTGTTATTAAATACTTTCATGGAAAAACAAGAAAATTCAGTTTTTAAATTTGATTGATTAGCATGTTCTATGCTAATCAGTTGAATTTTGATTTTTCTGTCCTTGTGACAGACTGGAATCATTGATAACCTTCAGCATTTTTTTTCCACTTGCTGGTTGTAAAATTCAATCCCGAATGCATTAACTCCTGTAAAAGTAAATCTTGAATCAGTGTCATGTCACTGTGGCATGAAAGAAATTGTGTGTTCTTCTCCATTATATATTTTCCCAGTTTTTAATATCAATATTAAATTGTTGATTTACACTCTCTTTGAGGTGTGGCATCAAAATACCAGTTCTTTTCCTGCAGGTAGAAAATGTAGTACATGGACAATGCAAATTAGTGAAAACATCAATTTGTGACAGTGCTGAAACATGTTGATCCACCAAGCTTAAATATTGAATTTTTTTATTGGCAATTTAGTCTAAATTAATATTTTAATCTAGGGTGAAAATGGAATTTCTGAAATAAATTATGCTTTATATCTGCACTAAAATTAGACTGCATTTTGTCCAGCATCCTATCAGTTACCATTAACTGCTTTGTCAATTTACAAAGAAACTGACTTAAATTGTCCAGCATGTGACTCAAAAACAAATTTATTTTCTGATCTCAACTGATTTTAAGACTATGAAACCTATTGTTGCCTATTAGTAATTGTAATTTAAGTATTAGTAAATCTTAAAACCCAAATTGAAATTTTATCTATTGCTATTAAAAGAATAGGGTTAATGAATGCATATATTATAAAGAAAAAAACTAGAGAACTGAATGTCAGGAGAAAAAAAGAAAGATGGAAATCGCTTACTGTTTGTGAAAAATTGTATTTATTTATTTCTAAAGAATTATGTTTTGGCTATTTGTTAGGACTAAAGAACCATTCATAAGCACACAATGACAGTGTCTAAAATGAAAGCGGGTCTTCTTATATTCTTTATAAAATCTGAAAGAGCACATAGCTGAATGCTTAGAATGTTTAGCATTCTGACCATAAGACCTAAATTCGGATCTCACCATGGCCAATTTTTCAATGAAGTGACTTTTTAACAATAGTGGTCTGGGAGATGTATACAGCAACATTGGGAAGTGCCTGAAAAGCATATCACAGGCTGACACAAGCCTTGTGAGTGAAATTGGAAAAATTTCAGTTCAGAGTATGTTGATAGTTATAGTTTTTGAAAGAGAGAGAGAGAGAGAGAGAGAGAGGGTGTATAACAAAGTTCTGTTCTGCATAGTTGTAGCATATGTGATAGGTTAGCTGTATGGGTGGGTGTTGAACAAACACAAATGTGCCTGAACAGGCATCTGAAACAGGAATATGCTAGCCACACCTAGCTGACAGCTATACTTGAATGCAAACAGTCAAATATACAATTGAATGAAATATTTAATGTCTTTACAACTTGGAAAAATATCTTATTAAATGGCTTAAACTGTATTTTTCTTCTCTGGTGAATTTGACAATGAATGCTGCACAACTGATCAGTTGTTTCATAACCAGTTCCCATTAAACTATATTTACATTTTATGATAAAGGACAAAATATCATGACAAATTATGATTATTATTGCTACTGCTCTAACAGAGCAATAAGAATATCAATCAATCATCTGTGGAGGGAATTCAATGTTCCATTAATAACAATAATTCACTATTAGGAAAGACACTACCTGGGTAATGTGTTGGGTATATAAGGCTGTTATTAATTATTTAGTGATGACTGGGTTAAATGTATGGCACAAGTCTGATTAGTGCTATTAACATAACAATTTAGTGAAAATGAAGAATTATTTAACAGAAAATACTGACTCATATCTTGCTGATCTCACTTTAAAATTCACACAAATAATCTGAAAGATCAAAGAAAAATAAATTATGGGATCTTGATTCTTTATTCTAAAAACAATTTTCTAAATAGCTTTAATGTTTGCAAATAAATTATAAAACATTTTTATTTATTCCCATTTAAGTGTGTGTTTTGCTCATCACAGAGATGCAATAAAATGTACAAATTGCTCTTGCTCTTTCTTCCTCTCTCTCTCGCTTGTGTGTGTGTGTGTATTTTTATTGTTTCTGTCCTAATCTTTGTTTTGATCTACAAAAAAGAAAAAAATGTTCTGTTTTTAAAAAACAACTTGTATTTCACTAGTTACAGGGAAATACAATGCTTTTAAAAGAGAATATTGTCATAGAGTAATGATTAATAATATTCTACCACTGACCAAAACTTTATTCCTCATTAAGTATTCCGCTATTGTAGTCCTGTGCCAGTATAGTTTAAGCTTAATTAAATATCAGTATATTATATAGTTATACATTTGTCATCTTAGACGAATAAGCCATATCCGAATATATATAGTATCGAAAAAGTCATTTATCAAATGTTATTTTCTAGGAGCTGAACTCTTTGTGCACGTGCTTCTGATGATGTGCAAAGATGAGGACGATAGTTCGAACAGTGTAAATAGGGTGCATCTGATCGTTTGTATATGTTGGAGTTTGTGGAGGATCAAGTTAAGAAAAAAAAGTCTTTTTGTGCTTCTCCAAATATATTTTGGGTGTCCTTGTCTTCATTAAAACGTCTATAATCGGAGAACATTTCTTTAAACAGCTTTTCCATTTCTTTAAAATCCTTATTTTGAACTGAGAAGGTTTTTAAGAGACCATTCACACTTTCTTTTAAAATATTTAAATATAATTTTAAAATTTCAATATTTTAATTCGCACTAAATAAAACGAGCTTATTTTATTTATGCGCGAGTGTCCAGGTGTGCAGAATAGTGTCAAATACAAATGCATTCGTCTAGGTGTTTCTTGGTGAATAATTCAATTGGGGTGCTAATTTCCCATAACGAAGGAACGATTAAGCACTCTTGAATGTTTAATCACTGATTGATTTAGTGACTTTCCGACTACAATGAGTTGTTCTCCACTACCTGAACGAACCGTATGCTGCATTGAACATATGGAGACCGACATCAATTATATCTGGCATGAATTATTAAAAAGACAAAGATAACATTTCGTCATACTCGCAATGAAAACAATTGGAAATAGAATCAACACAAATCTACCTAATCAGCGTAGCTTTTTTACTTAATGATCTTTAAAACGAAGTCGTTGTTTAACGCGCGCTCGTCTCATTGTTTTGAGAGAAAGAGAAACTAGTATTTCGCGAAATCTTTTTAATGTTTTTTTGTTTTTTGTTTTTTTTAGAAATTATGAACGTTCTCAGATATGCTATCTATCAAAATCGCTTATCACTCACTGAGATATCGCTGAAGAGCAGCCATTAATAACTAACATCGACCTACTATCCATGTAGGCAGAGGAATTAAAAATTTCCCTCCAAATATCCTCTTGCATTTTGTAGATCTATAACAATTCTTGCTTGTTAGTGAAATTGAATGATCTGAGATACACGTCTACAATCATTCTGTCCAATAACTTCTGATAACTAGTTTATCAATGCAAATGTCTGTCATAAGATGTTCATTCATGTGATTCTAAAATCTATAATACCAATCGGTGTAGATGTCTATAGAGGAATTATTAACCTTGACTAAATAAATATTCATGGTCAAATTATTTCCTCGTCCTTGGAGGAGCAAAAACAGAACGGACAGCATAATAAATATTCATACTTAGTTGTGACGAGATCGATTAATAATCAAACCAAAGATCTGCCACTGAAATTTCTTATCGAATAGATTTCTATTGCTCTGTGTAAAGTCTTTTCAGTTTGATTCTAATTCTAATTTCCCTCCTAGAACTGAGTCTCTGTTGAGTGATATAATCCCTTCCATGGTTTCCTCTATAATCTCTAACCAAGATCCCTACAAACCATTTGAACCCGATGTTATCCCTGTAATAGTCATTGTGTGCTACCGAGCTGGTTTCCTGTTCTCTTTAAAATGTCTCGCTGCCTCCTGCTTTCCTGCTTGCTGGAGGTCCTCAGCTGTTTCAGTTTTTAAGAACTCTGGTGAGCCGTCCGACTCTTCCACCTATCGGCTTAATAGACTTCTACCTCTTTTTTTGAAACTCCTAGAGGTCCTAATCAATGCTGAATTGGTTCATCTCTCATCGCAGGACCTTTTCTCAGACAAGTAATACGCCTGTCGTTTCTCCTAACTGCTGATGTACTGATGATATTTGCGGAAAGAGTTCTAAGTACAAACGGTGAAGCCCGGGTTGCTGCATTGGATATCTCGAAAGCATTTGACAGGATCTGGTATACAGAACTTCTCCACAAGTTGAAAAGTTAGGGTGTTTTCGAACACTTTTTTGAACTGATCCAGTCTTCCTATCGAATCGTGAAATGAGTGTTATCCTGAACGGCCGCTCGTCTAGATCCTTCTTTTTTTTTTTTTTTTTACTAACGAATGTGTTACCCAGGGCGCCATCCTTGGTCTTACTCTAGTTTTAATTTTCATTAATGGCATCAGCTCTCAACTTGGTATCTACGCTGACAACACAACAATTTTCTAGTAAAGCTTATCAGTCTGATTAGGTCAAAATGGTATCCGATGTCCAAAACGACCTCAAGTCAGTAACAAAAAAGATGGCTTGGTAAGTTTAACGCCTCCAAAAATAAACCCCTTACTGCCTTCCATCAGCATGGCTGATGCTAACCTCCAGGAAAGTGACTCATTGCGACTTCTCAGCCTCACGTTCTCTGCTGATATGAAGTGAAAAATTATATTGAATCCATTGCTAGGTCAGCTGCTAAGAAAGTCGGTTCACTATGTCGGTCGAGACAATATTTCACTCCAGAATCAATCTTTCATATCTATAAGTCTACCATTCATCCATGATTAGGATATTGCTGCCACATATAGTCCGGTGCCCCTGCTATTTACCATGAGATCCTTGATAAGATTTAAAGAAGAATCTGCAATATTATTCGTCCTGATCTGGCGGCTCAGCTCCAGTCACTTTCCTACCACCGTAACATTGCAACTCTATGCCTTTTCTATAAATACTTTCATGGTAATTGTTCGAATGAACTCTTCGCTACGGTGCCTAGAGTTTTTGAATTTAAGTGCAACACTAGACTGGCGTCGAGATCTCAGCAATTTAAAGTTGAACTGGTTAGATATAGCCGTAAGTTCTATGCTAACAGTTTCTTCTCTCGCACTTCTCACTTGTGGAACCTCTTTCCTGCTTCATGCTTTTCAGCCAACTTTAATCTTCAAAAATTTAAATGCAATGTCGATCGCTATCTACTGTCCACCTGATTATTCTCTTCTCTTTCTGTTCATCATTAATGTTTCTTTTCTTAATTCTTCCACAATCTGTAACCCCTTGTATTTTAGTGGCATTACTCCCTCGGTGATTCCGATTAAAAAAAATTCAAATCAATGTTTTTAATCTTTTTGCTTTTTTCTTCAAATCTTTATGACGCGAGCTACAAGCTAATCAACTTCTATCCTAAACAAACCTTGTATGAAAAGTTATCAGCAACAAAATTATTAATATTTGTACATTAAAATAAGTGTAATGAAAAGCAAACAATTATTCTTCATACGATGCAGTAATACGATAAATTTGTTGAAAGAAATAGTGCTTTATTTATTTTTATTTTTAAAAGATACGCTACTTCCCTATTAAGGTTTAAGGAAATCATGGCTCTTTTCATATTTCTTTCTTTTTTTTTTTTTTTTTTTTTTTATTATCCATGAATGTCATAGCTACTGGGGAAAGATAGCAGTTTCCCGTTGCCTAATTTATAGTTTGGAAATCTTAGTGTTCTTTTTGCCATTCAAGTATAGAAAGCACAGTCTACTCTGGTATTCAAATAGCTGGGGGATAAAGCCTTGATTAAAAATAAAACTGTTAAATAAAGATTATTTGCTTCTATTTGTGAAGAGATAAGAGCAAGTTTATCAAAACCTTATTTTGTGCACTAAGATTTGTTGGGTTTCAAGAGGTTCAGTTTTTTTTTTCTTGATATGAATTGAGAAAAATGATGCTTTAGAAAGAAATTTTCAAGAGAATCGGCAAACTGAATTTTGTGCTTTAATTCAAAACTATATTTAGTGTACAAATTTACTTTTCTGACATTGGATCATTTAAATAAAATAAACACCAACATGCAAGAGGGTGGGGAAGAAGCTTAACATTGTTGAAAAAGCTTGACCAATGATTAACAAAATATGGAAAATAAGAGGGACACTTTTAAATGTTTTCCCAAACTGGCGACTGCAATTTAGAATGTAATATTCTTGTTGTTTTTTTTTTCACTTGAATTTTTTTATCATTTGGCATTACTTGAAAAGAGAGCAGATGGATACTCTTCCCAAATATCCAATTCCAATGAAAAGAATTTGATTGGATTAGGAATCCATTTGCTTCAGTTGCAACAAATTATTGTCCGTGATAGAAAAAAGATAATCACAGTTTATTAATGATACATAAAGAATTGAATTAGAAGTGAATTAGATAGTTACAGGATTTGCATTCCAGTGAAGCATCTCCATATATCGCACAAAAACCGCTAAAATGATTTCGACATTTTTTGCGAAGTTAACTCTTAATTGACAAATTTAAAGACGCAGAAACGTGGTGTAAGGTGACGAAACGATGAGTGACACTTTCAAACAGTCCACCAAATATTCAAGAATTGTGTTATCTCATTAAAATAGCGATCTTGTTTTTGTTCAGCTAATTAAAATTTATATAACTTAGGTGCTGTCATTTATTCGTAATTACTCGTTAACTAGTTAATTGTTACATTTTTTATTGAATTCTTTTCAATGATGAGTTTAGATTGACTAATAAAACTTAAGTAATATGTCGCAAAATCACTGATGTAAAATTTTAGGAAATCTTTTTGTAGGCATTGGTGTGGGAAAAGAAATATTTCACTCCACAATTCTTAGCGAGAATTAGTAGAACCGGCTGACTGAACCAACACTAAAGTGAAATAATGCGAAAAGCAAGAGGAGAGAAAAAGCTTAGTATTATAGTGTCCACCCAGAAATAGCCACATGCTATGAGAGATAAGGACGGGAACATCCGTCTAGTCTGCCTGCCGATCGAGTTTTGCTGGCCTTATTTTTCCGATCGGGCGGAAATGTCATGTTTTTTATGTAAGGGTATATTATTATTTTTTTTCCAGCCTTATCCCTGTCAGCTGAAACAGAATGCTGGAGGAATGTGAATAACATAAATGTATACTGAAAGATTTTTTCAAAATCTTGAATAGTTCCATGAAAGGTGGCTATAGGAAATGCATTCTTGCTGCGTCTTGTACGAAAATATGAGTATACAAGTATAATATTTTGGGAATGTAAGTTTATTTCTGGCATTGGGTTGGAGGTTTATATACCAAATTGGGCTCTGAAAAGGAACCAAAAAACTTATCTGTATCTTTCCCGAATTTGGTTTAATGGCACTGTCGCCACAAACAGATTTCATGCGTGGCTAAATCGGTCTGCAATCAGCCGGATAGGTACATTTTCACCAGGATGCGATGCAGTGTGCAAGGTGGAGAAAAATGTTCTACTCGAAGTTTCTGAAACGAAAGAACGAAAACGACCAATCCTGATGTCGCATACGATTTCAATGTCATCGTTAGGAACACAAATGTTTGTAAAACGTAATGAAGAAGTGTTCTGAAGGTAGACCGGAAAGTTGATGGTTCATGTCGATGTGAAAAATTCTCTCCAGTTGCTGACGGAAATATCTGACAGCAGCAAAAGCTGTCAGGATGTCTTGTCCAAAAAGATTCAAATTCAGAAATGAAGCGTTAAAAAAATAGCCCCAAGTTTTATTGTGTCAGGCGTGTGGAATTATGATAGTGTTCTTAGTTTTTCAAGTGACGAAAATATGCCAGCTTAACTGATTTGATATTTTAAAAAGATGATTTCAAAAATTCACATTTAATACGGTTTATAACGGAGGAACGAGCTATATGAATAATGTCTACGTACGCACAAACGAAATGCAAAACAATAAAAATGATGGTCAGTGAATCTTCGGAAAGACTACCTTGTATTCCGCATTAGTGCACTATAATATCCACAAGCACACTAAGTGGCACCACATTTCGGAACTTAGTGTAGTTGAGGTGAACAATTACTATTTGGTGAACTGACAATACTCAGCTGTATCATCTGATTGAATTTTGTTTTAAATTGTTTCAGTTTTTCTGGTACTAAGCATCGTGGACGACTCGTCATGGGAAATAAGGAACATTCATCTATTTTGCTTGCCGATTGGAACCTATAGGTTTTACTGGCTTTAATTTTACGCTTGGGTGGGATTGTCATATACTTTATATGTAAGGACATACAATTGCTTTTGTGTCCATACACTTTGATCGATGCTACGTGTAGAAGAAATAAAAAGAAAATAACACCATTCTAATACGAATTTTTCACTCATTTTATGAAGCATTATTTTTAACCGATCAGTTCAAAATAAGGGATCTCTTCTAGAACTGCGGTTTCAAATTAAAAAAAAACATAAAATAACAAATTTAAACTTTCCCTACAAATAAGTTTTCCCCATTAAAATCTCTTTTACTTATAAATTAATTTGGTTGATTTTCCATGGTCAGAGGAACAGAACAAACATGGAATAAATCTCAATAAGGACGAAAAAACAACATCCAAAATATCGAGTATCACAACCAAATGTCAGTGATTAAAGTTGGATTATGTCTCACAGTAATTAAAATAACATTTGACAACTTCACTAGAGTGATTATTTGTAGCTTCCTAAAAGGAACAGTCTGGGAAAAAATCGAAGACAAATCATCCAGATTATTGGTAAAGTCCATCTGTATGCAAATGATGTAAGAGACTATACTAAAATCACTGATATCAAATAAAACAAGAAACAATCGCGGTGCGTCGATGTGAAATTACCAAAACATCCCAATTTGGATTCTTATTTAAGATTTTCTAATGTTATAAAATCAATTAAACTAAAACGAAACTTAACAAATGGTTTTTTTTTTCTCCTGAAATGTCAACTTAATGAGGATGTTTAAGAAAATATTTTTGTTGCTTTAAAACGTTTTTTCTTTAAGTTTTGATAACTTTTAATTTTCTGTTTTAAAATATCTCCTCAAAATATAATAAATAAACAAAACAAGTGAAATAAAATTAAATTTTCCCCTCAGGATAAAATTTACTTACTAAATTTTGCAAAACCACAAAATCGTTTATGTTCCGAAGCGATCACCCATTTTCCATCAACAGATCAATTTTAAATAAATTGTGGGCGCTTTTATAAAGAAAGTTAAAAAAAAAAAATGCTTGAAAAATATTTTGTTACAAATTTTTATCTTATTTGTTTTTTTCAAAATACTGAAAATAAATAGGATTATTATCAAAGTTTAAATGTAAGATTAAATTTAAAATATGAAAATTTGAGAAACAATGGCATCTTTGTGTGTGTGTGATTATTTACCCCCATCTCCCCACTGAGATGAGATGTGACACAAGGTCGTGTTTAATGTGGAGTACACTCGAGCCAACGACAAAATTTGCCCAGTGCCTGCAACCGTCGATTGCGCTGGCATCGGTATGACTACCACTCTCTAGTGCAATGTGGGTGTCGCGGTTCCAGATGTTCCCCGGGACCGGGAACATCACCGTTTTTATTTCCTCCATCTGCGTCTCTGTCCGCAGCCAGAGCCACAACTAAGTCGCACTCTGCCTGAAGACAGAGACGCAACTGAAAGGCAATTTTTTTTATATATATCTGTGTGTGTGTGTGTGTGTGAGAGAGAGAGAGAGATAAAGATGTGCAATGTACATATTGTATATTAGTCGACGCTGTTGTCGCTAAAGTGCAGCGTCATTTGAATTAAGCATTTTCCAATTTTCGGAAATGGTTGACAGCTTTTAATATTGAAATAAAACATATTTTCGTGGCCAAATATCGAAATTTAATATACTGAAGGTTAGAATTTATCATTTTTCTAGTGTCTGTATGTTGGATTTTAGCACTTTCCAGGGCCCAGTGAACTCTACCATACGAGTTAAAAGCGCATTTCACTAAGTGAAAATAACTTTCAAGTCTTAATTTTTTTGATTTATCTATTAGGCGTGAAGGGATGATTTTTTTCTATCAAATTAAAGATTTTGATTGATTTAGTAAAAAACTATTTCCGCTCTTCTTTCATTCTTTATTTTATTTCATTCTTCTTCATCAACGAATACTGAAATTACTAGATTTGGAGGAGATCTATAAAATCTGCGTTTTACATCTAAAAAGTTTCTCCTGAATTGTTTTATGCAATTTAAATAACTTTTCAAGCACAAATATCTCTGGTTTAATATAGTAGATTTTTATATTAGCATTTTCTATATGTCCAATCACAAAGATTGTAACGATTTAAAATGAAATTTTATACAAGTTTTGGTTGTTTTTCGTTTTGTATCAGTTTTTTAGTTTAAAATGCTTAAAGATACCTAAAATATTTAAAAACACGTTTTCGTTGTTAAATATCGACATATTTGGTTGAATATTAAATTGTAGTATCTTCAATTGCCTGGAATTTAGAATTTACCATATTTTAATTCCCAGATTTTTTTAGCGTCATCCATTGAGGTTATTTAGTTATAAATGCATTCACCATTCGTCTAAGTTTGAAAATTGGATTTCCATGGTTTTTATTCGTTGACATTTTTAATTTGCTTTCTGTAAAAAAAAAGGGAGAAATTATGTAAACATCTTGGAAAAAAAATGAAGTCAAAATCTTCAAAATTAGCAAAAGGTTCTCAAAGTTTTTCTTTTCAAACGATGCATTTTAGTTTCTTTTTTGTTTTAAATTTGTTGGGAATTTACAATATTTTCTTTATGTTTTGGATTTTACAACAGATAACATTCTAAAACAAAGACATCGCCTGATATAGAGACAATCTTCGAAACATAAGAGTTTAAAAGAATGTTACTTGGATGGATGAGTGCTAGAAAATACGGAATAGAATTGCAGTTGTAGAGAATGTGCTGAAGTGATGACTTTTCAATATTTTACAAACAAGTATAGATTGAAAAATTAGTTTAACCTTTTGGTCTACTTTAATAATATAAATAACAACGTAGGTTTTGAATAGCATTTCTTTTATTTTACACTTAAAAGAGAGAAACCGAATCGAACCGTTTTACTTTTATTTTTTTTAAATCGTTGAGAGTAAAAATCAGAAAGGAAATAAGAGCGAGTAAAAGAAACAAACATGTCTCTCTCTCTCTCTCTCTTTCTATCTCTCCCTCTCTCCCACTTTCACACACACACACACACACACACACACACACACACGCACACGCACACACACACCGATTGCCTAATAACATCGGGACAAGAGAAGCAACAGTTTTATTATACAGGAATTGATTGTTTTGTCAATACTAGCAACGCACATTTACCCATGCCGAGTTGAGAAACTATTTCTTTGTGAAAACTAGAAACTGAATACATAGTCGAAAACATTTTTTTTTAGAAACTTTTGTACATGCACACCTAATATTATTGTACTAGATACATTTGCCCCACGGCAGAAAAATCAGTTTTATTCCGATTAAAATTAATGTTTTCAACTTCATTTTTAAAATCAACTATTTTCTATTAGGATTCTAAGCCTCTACCATTTCATCTATTTTTCTGTTGTTTTCTTTGACCGGTCTCTTTTTAAATGGAAGCGGCATCTGGTCTTCTTCCAATTCATTATAATCGTTGTCACCAATACCATTGTCGATGAGGTCAACCTCTACTTTTACATCCTTAGTCAATTCTATATCATCTAAATGTTCTTTCATCGTCATTGCCGTCTCTTCTTTTCCATTTCGCTTTAAATATCCTTGCAATTTACTCTCAACATCCCGTTGCTCTTTCATTTTACAATCAGTATTCTCACCATCTTTTTGCTGTGGCCATCCGGGATGTGCATTGCATTTGCCTTGCTTCCTTCGATCAATTTGTTCCATAATATTCATTTTCAAACATTCTACGGCAATGCATTTTGAATTCACTTGAATATGTTCATCATCAACAGCGGAATTGTCATCATTCTGATGAGATTCCTCGATCGTATCATCATCATTATCATTGCTTACATTCATGAAGAAATCTTCTTTTGACGTGTTCTTTGGAACTAAACCATAATTATCTTCCACGCTCTCATCACTTTTCAAATTTAATGAGGTTCTTTCACACGTATTATGATATAGTGTCGGAGAATAACCAAAGTAAGAGTCTTTAGGTGAAAACATCGCCATCTTCTCTTCTGTCAGGGCCCCGATGTTTCCATTCAGTATCTGTGGTTGTGAACGAACTGAAGAGGTAGGATATCGATTGATTGATTCACACCAGTTATTAACGCTGGTGCTCACTACCACAACGGCTGTGGAAGTTGTCGGCCCTTGACTGGCTAATGTCATAATTTGCTTGACAGGCTGCTTTTTGGTCAGAGGTCGAACAATGGACAAATAACCTTCGCCGTTCGGTCGGTCATTAAGACAAGAATGCGAATTAAGAAGGCTTTGATGAGAAAAAACTTTACGGCAATCGATGCACTTGTATGACGTCATAAAAATTCTCGGGGGTTTCCGTTTGATAATTTTTCCTGGTGATGCTGATTCGTGGTTGTTTGCCACTTCCAATGATGTCACTGTTGTGTTGATACGATGATGATGATGATGATGATGATGATGAGTATAAAGATGATGGTTATTATCATTACTACTGCTGTCGCTGCTGTTATATACATGACGGTAGCGATAATTCTCATCACTCCTCTCACTGTCTTTTTGATCATTCATTACTTGTAAAGTGATATTCTTGTCACCTTCCATTGTGTCAGAGCCGATGCTTTGGCTTCTCGTGTCCGTGTAGGTTTGATTCAACCTATCCGGTAAGAGGAACTTCTTAATTCTTGGGATACCGATCGCTGTTTCGATTGGGGGTGATCGATAAAGATAAGTATCAACAGTCGGCGTACACACTTGAGACGTTGGGGAATTGTGATCAAAAGAGTTCTCGGGCATTTCAGTCACGACAGACACTTTTGAAAGCTCTTCGCTAAGTCCTTTCATCCCCGAGTTGCTTATCCCAATCCCGCCTAGAGTGCTCTTTTTGTTGTGTACCTTCTGATGTCTCTCTAAGTTACTCTTGTGGCTTGTGGCGTAGCTACAGAGTGGACAAATGAAGTCCTTCTGACCACTGTGTACAGACAAGTGACGTCGAAGCAAGGCCTTGCGACAAAAATTGCGGCCACAAACCCGACATCGGTAGCCGCTGCTATGAAACAGGCTGACGTGTTCCCGAAGCATTGCTTTACTACGGAACATTACACCACAGCATTCAAGGATCTTTGGGCAGTCTTGATGCATGGTGATGATGTGTCTCTTCAGGTTATTTTTGCGGTCAGTTACATAGTGACACTGAGGGCACAGAAAGATTTTACGTCCTCTTTCACTTTTCTCCTGGCCCTGATAAAACATTAGATTTGAGTCATGTGCCGGTCCCACGCTGCCAAGTAACCGTATATTATGATTATTACTACTGTTGTTTTTGTTATTTTCAGCATCGGCAAGTGCATCTGTGGTCGTGTTTACCGAATGGTTAATCATGCTTCTTGTGATCCCCTTATCATTAAGTAACGACAATTTATCTTCCACAGTGCGACTATTTGTTGAATGGCGCCCAATATGACGGCGTTCATTGACGCCTTTGTTATTGTTATTTTCGTTGTTATTATTTTTGTCGTTTTCTCTATGGAAACCGACTCCGAGTGTTCCGATTCCAACCGTTTCTGGATTTTTCATAGACAGAGCCTGGGGAAAGAAAGCCTTGGTAAAGGACGGGGTGACGGCCATCACATGACGCGAAAAAGGAATACTTTGTTCGATGGCTGCAGCGGCAGCGGCAGCGGCGACAGCGGCCCCAGCATACATGCTTGGATAGTGTGAAGGGTGCAAATTATAGTGAGATGGATGAAGATATTGCAGCGAGTGGGTGTTGGGATTAGGGTGATGGGGAGGGAGATGTGGCTGTTGGTGCGGGTGTAGCTGGTGCGTGGGTTGAGATAGATGCGACATGTGGGGGAGATGGGCTTTTCCTGTATGCAAGCTCAGAGCAAACCCATCCAATTCGTTTTGCAGAGCTAGGAATGGTATCCCCAACTTGCTCCGAATTTGCAGGAGAGAACGTGTCAGAAAAGGGTTTCCAAAATCATTGGTTAACATTCTGGTTGTCTGATTTTAATTTTAAATCAACGATTCTGATATTAAAATCTTCTTTTCAAGCTAGAGTTCGGCTTTCTTCATGGATTTGTAAATCTTTGAAGAAACCTTTTTTCTTATTTCTTTTTATGCTAAACTCACGTACAAGTGATCGAGTAAGGAACTTGTGAGTAAACGTACTTCTCAATTAAATCCAATTTCCTCGTATATTTAACAGAATTAATGGATGTACAAAATGAAAATAATTAAATTATTAGAATTAATTAAAATTATTTCTAATTACAAATCAAGCAAATGAACCCGGAAACATCTTGTGATAATTTTTGTCACTGGGTTTTCAGTAAAATTCAAGATTTTCAGAATTAATAATATTAATTGATAAAAGGAATAAGAAAACTTTACAAAATTAAATTTAAAAAATAAAAATCGTGAATTATTTTTTGAGATATTTAAAAACTTCGTTGTAATTTTTCTTTGAATCAAAGTCCATCAACTTCTGGGTATAAGAAAAAAAGGATAAATTGATAGTGAATTAAATTCATAGATTTTAACCATTCGATACTCCAACTTGATTAAATGAACGACGTTTTCGTGTCAATAAAAGAAAATTACAGTCTTTTATTTTTACTTGTAGTCAGAAGAGTGGTGTCTCTTTTGTCGACTTCAAAGTAATCCTTTTTAAACGTCTAACACTGGGATTTTGCTGAAATCCTGAAAAGTGAAAACAAAGCAAAAATGATTATAATTCAGTACAAAAAGCAGAATTAACATTAAAAAATACTAAAGAGTCATTTGTTTTTCTTCTGACGCCGGTAGTCACGATTACAAGCAATTCAATGTATAAATTGCGTGAATATAAATTTTGATGGTATTGTCATTTTTGTCTGAATTTCTATGAAGCGAAAGTTATTGGAAAATAAAATGATTGACGTAATTAGTACACATGCTATGTTCAAATAATCTATTCAATGTATAGATGAAAGTTTTAATTAGAAAAGAACATGTATTAAATTTAAGCCCAATCCACAAATTGACTCCTTAGTAATTCTACAACTAATCTGTTATCTTGTAAATTGTGACTCCAATCGTTGTGGGAGGCAATGTAAAATTATTGAAAAGGCAAAGCCATATTAGAATGACTATTACGAGTTATGAAATAGTAAGTACACTTACCTATCTATATAGAAAATAAAATAATACAAGTTGTTTCAAAGAAAAATATATGGAAAGTAAACAGGTTTTTATGGTAAATTTTCTAGCTTAGATGTGGCACAAGGCCGAAAGTACGGAGCACCCAGTGAGGGTCGAACTCACTACTCAGTCATAATTGATTTAACGAGACGGGCTTGCTTATCCATTACACCACATCGCCGTGGTAAAACAGCAGTTTTATTTTTTATGAAAGTAAACAGATATATGTAAGCAGACGACATGTGGTTTGTCTATTCGCTTTAACGAGCTTTCATTCATTCGCACACACCCACACAGAAAACAAAAATCGGATGCACTCTTACGTCCTTGCATAAACTGACATTTAATACACTCACATAAGAGATTTATAAACACATCCAAATACATGCTTCATTTCCTCACCGCAACCTCAGAGTCGTTTCAACGACAGGCGATAATATGTTTGCCTCCTACTTCTGATCTTTAAGCAACCATTTCCTTTTTCATTTGTAGCCATTTGATTTAATAAGCAATCCGCCCTCCTTCAATTTCCATCTTTAGTGATTGTCAAATCGATACAAAAAGCGAAGAAAACGTTGACATTGTTTCTGGGTCATCGAAAACAACCAGCCTAGAGGCCTGCACAACTTTTTGATCAGCCATCATAGATTGGCTAAGGTACTTGTTCGGTGGGAGAGAAGAAAGAGTATCTTGAAATATCAAGATGGTTATAATGATGATCTCAAATGTGAAACTGGTAAGGATTAGCGGAGAAGACGCTCGCATTAATGCTAAGGGGTGCTAGGATGTAGCGGTGACGGAGAATTTCAATCAAGAAGTACACCCCAGCGTATGCATTGAGGAATACGTATGTGTGTGTACAGCGTACAAGAATATCATATATATATATATATATATATATATATATATATATATATATATATATATATATATATATATGTATATAATTCTTTATTTAAAAGAATTTATAACATAAATATGTTATAAAATCACTACAAAAAATAACTATTTTGTTTCAACACTCTCAGTGTCTTATCAAGTGATATATATATATCGGTACCTCCAAAGATTGACTAAAAAATTAGTATACATGCTGAAAAAAATGACCCAAACCTACTAAAAACAGCCTTTTAGCGTCAAAATCTTTGTTATTGTTAAGGGGGAAGATAAAAGAATTTTTTTTATATGAAAATTATTTTTTTAATTCTTCAACATGGAACCATAAATTTGTATGGGAAATTTGACCGTCTTTTCTGATGAAAAATATATTGATTGAGAAATAAGACAATTGTTGGATTTTAATGAAACTTTCAGGACTTATTCAGAAACGAATGAAATTATATTTAAATGTTTTTTTTTTAAGAAAATCTTGTTAAAAATATTTTTTTTACATCTGTTACCTTCTCCCTCCCACTTTGGAGAAATTCCTTCTTGGAGCGCTTAATGTTTATATTAGTTATAAGGAGAATTTAACAGAAATATTTTTTGTCAAACGGAACATCTGCTCTCAATCGTAAAATAGAAAATACAATAAAACTAAGACATTATTAATAAGAATAGCTTTAACTGCTTTTATGAATAAAATATATTATGGATACTACTGTCTTATGAAAAAAAACTTTTTCGATGAATAATGATTTTTTACAAGAATTGTTTACATTTTTGAACATTTTAATTTGAATAATTTCTAAGATTTTAGATTCTGTATGTATTTTTTAGCGGTCAAGTAATATTGTTATTAAATAAAAACTGTATTTACTAATCATAAATGGAAACGATTACTACAATTCAGCGACCCTAGTATTTTAAAAAGAATTTTGAAGCTTATCTAAGAGATAGAAATAAATAAATATGGATTCGAGAACAAACCAATGTAAGAGGTAGTGAAGTGATTAAGCGATTCAGTGGAGGTGGGCAGGTTAAATTGCAAGAAGGAAAGATAAGAGAAGGAGCAAAAGGTTGGTTGATTGTAGATAAAAGATAGCAAATACAACAGGGAGGGAGAGATACACAAATATTGATTGAGCAATTTATTTTTATGGCTTATCAACCATTTGTGGTTTTTTAAAACCAAACTTATTTTGGAGTGTAAGAATAATTATTTTTCTTTGGGAGTGAATATAGCATTTTTGAGAATTTTTTCCACATAGCCCTGATATTTATCTCATAGCTGGGGCGAGGAAATGGATTAATACCTTTACCAGGCGTATTTGCGCGTAAAAGAATATAACTAGAATTTAAAGTTGGCTCTCTGATTTAGACAACAGAGAAGTAAACAGAAAGAAAGGGGCATAGGATCATGTTGATATTCATAGAAATCTGCTGTGACATTAAATACAATAACGGGTAAACATACCGAGGTAAATAAGAATAATAGTTAGGTTGATAATGACATAGTTAAAATAGCTAGTTTTACAAAGTTTAACTTTTTTACTGAATCCTAGTGATGACGGAGAACTAATGAAGCAAAGATACAAGATAGGGTAAGAGAGACGAGAATTAGAGAGAGAGAGAGAGAGAGAGAGAGAGAGAGAGAGAGAGAGAGAGAGACACTCACACAGACAGACAGACAGGGAGAAGTAAAGCTAAATTATTTGATTTTGTTTTTCAACCAAGGAAACTCGTAATCAATTCTTTCATAATTCCTTATCTACTCTTTTTGTTGTTAATGTTTGATTCTAGTTTTGATGTCTGAAAAATAGTTTATTTTCTCTTTCATCATTTCTTGTTTATTAGATGCATCCCTGCACCTCTCTCCACGAGTGTACCACACTCAGATTTTTCTCAAAATGCGAACAAGATGATCGCGGGTTGTAGGAGGCTGTTGTGTTGGACGATCATGAAAAGAGATTCAGTGAGGCAAAATAGCTATTGGCGATGATAGATGATGAAGAAAAAAATGGCTATTGTTCAAAGATGGAAAACGCTGGTAGACCGCACTCACCACTGCGTGGCCCTCGACACCACTTCAGCTGAGATGCCGAATGAAGAATCAAAGAAAGAGTTAAGAGACGACCGACCAACTTATTGGGGCGCACACACCTACACAATTACCCACAAACGTAAACGTATAATTACGCACCCTCATTGACACAATAAAGACGCGTGCGCTCATATACATTCCTTAAATTTATCATGTACACATACTCACACACATAAAACCCTGCATACACATTGATACAGATGAATGCAAGCATAAAGATTTATAAACACATATAGTATTATAATAGAAAAATGAAAGCAAGCGCACATCTTAGTATGCGCATATATTTGAACGTATATAGACACTAGTAATTGCACACACACATACACAGCGATACACAGAGAAAGACATATATATAGTGAGAAAGAGACTTACATATATTCAATCATATAAACATAAACGTGCGACGCATACGCATAAATGCCACACGTATTCATAAACGGATAATGACACAGCTACACACATCTTTGCATTTCCACATGTAAATCCTTTCTCGTGAAACTCACATTTAAAAAGCGTAAATAGACATTTTTTACGCTTTATCATTGCATTTGCATCGTATTTATTTAAGGAAAAAGTTTTCCATTGAGTTGAAACTTGGCTTTCACTGGGGGGCAAAGGACAACAAAATTATACTACTCCATTACTCTTCCTATTATTTTAGGTGATTTTAGTAATGATGTCGTCTCCATGGCTTCAATCCTCACTTGGTTTTCTTTTCTTTCCTTCTAAATGCACCAGTAATGATGAACACACCTGTCACTTTTCAAATTTTTTCTCTGCCAAGGTCAAAGTACTTGCAGTCTGATTCAATTTTAACAAAAATTACTTGGTTTTGTAAACAATCGCAAAATATAATTTCACTTTTGTAAATAGCTTGGGTATTTTTAAAAGCGAAGTTACATATAATTGCATTAGTTATTTATCTATTTTCTTTTTAAATTTTTATTTATGTAGACCGAAATATAAATTGCTTCATGTCTGTCGAAAAGCGCTGAGAAACCCTTAGCACCAGCTTGGTTATGTTAGACAGATTTATGTGTGAGTTCCACATATATAAAAAAAAAAAAAAAAGAAAAAACTATTGATCGTATTTAAATCCACCATTTTTAAAAAAACAATTTGTGACAGGCGTTGAAATGTGTTTAGTTTGCAGAAACATGGAAGACAAAAAATTATGGGTCAAGTGAAATGATTCATTTATTCAGAATGCTCCTAATGTTCTTTATTAAGAGCATTCTGAATAAATGTATCGGTTCTCTGGAAGACTGCAAAAAGTTATTTGCTGAGTAAGACAAAAGTCTCTGTGAGGATGAAATTATGAAGTCATCTGAAAAGTAGCCGAAGATATTGAAACAAAATGGTAAATATGTTTTTCAATAAAGTTAATGCTAAAAGTAAAATTAAAAAAAAATACTTCAAACTTTTGGGTGTCCATTACGTTAAAGCTATCGAAATTATTTTTAAACTGAGTTATTCTAAGAAACGACTGAGTAAATATTTTTTTTACTGATAGTGATTTTATGAAAATTCTCTTATTTGTATTGTAGATTATAAGGATGATTTAAATGCAGACAATAAGAGATATCGGTTAACTGATTCCGACAACTAGAAACCATTCGTGAAAATATAAGAGAAGAATCTTTTAGAGAAGAATCTTTTTCTACTGTTCTATCTAATTGTTTCTTATATTTTCGACTCTTACACGAAAAAGTTATGGAAAATTTTATTCGTGAGTTTGGAGAAAAATTCATGCATTTTGACATTTCTTCAAAGATTCATGGTAACAAGAAAATAGTCGTCTCATTGTTTATTAGTAAAATTTATCATTTCAACTCGAATTTTAAATGGAAACAATTACAGTTTATTGAAACTAATATATTTTCTAAGAAGAATGTTCATTTTTGTTTTATATTGAAGGATATATATATATATATATATATATATATATATATATATATATATATATGCGTATTTGTGTACATACGAAATGAGTGTTGGACACATGTAACATTCCAAAAGTTCTTAAGATTAGTTGCTGCCTAAAATTTGAAGACGGGTAAATAGCAAAGACTTAACAAACTTAAGATAATCAATGTTTGGTTATAGGAGAATAAAGCATGGCAATTAGGATTTAAACTTTTATATCGGTTTTCTTCACAGATTGCCAAAAATAAAGCTTAAATATTCGCACATTAAAAACAAGAGACAAACAGTTAACGAATCGGGAAGTCAATTAAGCACGCGCTTACTGATGGACATAGGTATAAATTCTAACAAATGAGGACCTGATTTAAATATTCTATAAACATTTATATAATATATATAATGTTTTGTTAAACGATAATGGTCCTGGATCATGTTGGACATTCAAGTACCTTCTTGAATGATCAAACAGATCAAAAGAAATAATTGTCATAGGAAAGAATTTTTAATCACAAAGTACTATCAAAAACTCCAATGAACAAATTAAGTTACACGGTTGAAGATTGGACAACGTTTGCCATTCAGGTGACGTCTTGTGGTTTAGGTTCTAGAAAGTGAATTGCAGAAAGGAGGTTGCTGTGAGACTCATGTTATTAATCAGTCACACTTTTTGCTTATCAAGTATTGGTCCTCATTGAGCATGTTTTTCAGAGTTATCTTATTAACAGTTATAGTTAAATATTTTTCCATAGACAATACACACACACACACATATATATATATATTGTTTTAATTTATGCTATATTTATGGATAAAAGTGATCAATATCATGGATAGAGTGTACATAAATATAAAAGTGGACAGTGACATGAACACCAAGTGGCAACAGTCTGTCTCATACTTGAACGCAATCTTCAGGCCACGTGTATGGCGTGGTGGCTCGCCTATTTATATATTCTGGTCATGGAGTAATATGGATAGCAAGGTCAATTATTTTCCGGTTTATTGTGTTATTGGGTCAACGGTTATATTTCAAATAGCCTCAATAGCCTTCAGAATAATCTTAAATATAATCGTTGCCGTCTTCCCAATCACCGTTAGGATAATCCAGAACCAGAAATAACTGAATTTGTTACTCATAATGCTCCATTAACCGGCATATATAAATTGTCTAGCCACCACACTTCACTTGAAGATTGCGTTCAAGCATGAAACAAATTGTCACCAGTCACTGATGACCTCATATATATATATATATATATATATATATATATATATATATATATATATATATATATATATTGATATGTATTTCTGTGTAGATTTCAAAGCAAGGTTTTTTTTTATGAAGCAATTTTGCTTTACAAAAGTTCACCGGAAGTAACATTTCGTCATAAAAATGTCACACAGATGTGGACATGTTCACACATGCGCATTTTTCTTATTCTATTCATAAAATAAAGTTTTTGTGAATTTCATTTATCTGAAAATTTCAGAATTCAACAAGTTTAAATCATTTAATTCCTGAAAAGTATAACGGTGATATGAAGTAGAGAAAAGAGCCAAAGAGAAAATGGAAAAGAGAATGAAAAGTGGAAATGAGACAATGATTAAAACTTTAAAAAAGTGCGAGAGAGAGAGAGAGAGAGAGAGAGAGAGAGAGAGAGAGGAGATTGGGGAGAAGGAGGGGGAGAGAGAGCGAAAAGACATCGTAAGTGGCAGTGAATTTGGAATGAAAAGGAAAAAGAGAAAAATTTAAAGAATAGGAAAAATAAAAATAGAAAATAAAAAATTCTAAAGTTGTGAGTATGAGAGAGAGAAAGAGAGAGAATTGATGCCGAAAACTTGAGAAAAATGACTGAAATGTGCGTAAAAAATGTAAAGGACAAGTGCGTTTAAAAAAGCGAGAAAATTGTTGTTGTCTTCTGCCATTGATCGGCAGATCACCACTTGTCTTCTTGGTTGGCCAAACCGACGTCTCCCATTACACCAGATTAATCAATTAATTAATTATATTGCCATAATACGATGCCTGCACAAGCGCTGTGTCATGTTAAGGTAATGCAGACAATCAACAATATTATCAAGAAAAAAGAAAAGAAAAGGAAGCCATTCATAGGGGAGAAGATATTATTGCGTGAAAGAAAAAGAAGGAAAAGATATGTCGGATTAAAATTCCGTTTTAACAACCGGGATACCGAGTGAATAATACTAAGCGAGGAAGACCGGGATCGTAATGGGGGAAAGAATCATTTATACTTGGAGATTTGGATTTGAGGCAATCATTGATCATTTTTTACCTAGGAGCTTTGTTAGAGAATGTAATCCTTCTAAATATAAAAACTACAATCTATCTTTGTGTACCTGTACGAGAAAGTGCTGAAAAGTTATTTTGAGTCACTTCCCCAAAACTGACCAAATTCTTAAAATAACCGCTTTTTTTTTGGTGCCGTTTCATATGTACGTATTTCAAAAGATAATTGCAAAATAATTGTGAAATATGAGAAGAAGACGGGAATAAATTCGCGAGCCTATGTGAAATAGTTTTGGACAAATGAAAACTTTGTCTCCACAGAAATTAGCCGTTCAGCCCAAATTCCTTTTGATATAAAATGAGGGGAAAATTAAAATAATCACAGAAGAGTATCTGAAGTCATGTGAAATGTTTCATTTCTATTCACCGCGTCCAGTGTAAAATTACTCGCCAATGATATATTATCGTCTTTTAACCAAGCATGCGGTAAGAATTTTGTCTCGACATCCAAGAAAGCTAAGTATTTCAAACTATCTCTCTTCATCTACTTTTGAACGTATGCAAATCATATATCACATAATGGTCACCAGTTATAGTGGCGTGGGCTTAGGGGTTAAAATGAACAGTTGATTTATCTCTGCCAAGAAGATTAATGGAGGATGATAATGACGAGGAAACATAGTGGCAATTCTAACAAATCAAGATAAAGAATTTATTTACGAATTTATACACTTGAAGTTGTGTCAGTAACTTGTTTCAGGAAAATAAATTAGAAATTTTAGAAATCTGTATTTTTAACGAATTGTCATGAAGAAGAAATGTTCATACAACAGATTAAATGATCTGACACAAAATAATATTCAAAAATGTTTAAAACAAAGGTAAGAGAAATCGTTGCTCACCGAAAGGATATGGTTTGCAGACGTTCAGAAGTAGATGAAGAGAGATAGTCTGAAATTTCTTGGATTGTTGAGATAAAATTCTTTGTAGTACTGCATGCTTGGTAAAAAACCGATAATATAATTAGCGAACAATTTTACACTGGCGAAAACTTCGACGCTGGACGCGATGGACAGAAGCAAAACCTTTTACAGGACTTCAGACACTCTTTTTTGATTAATTTAATTTTTCTCCACATTTTATTTCAAAAGGAATTTTGTACAGGCTCGCTATTTTTTTTTATTTCTTCTTCTTGGCTCAACGCCTAATTTCTGTGTAGAAAAAGTTTTCCTTTGTCTAAAACAATTTCACATAGTCTTCTCACGTCGCCGGTCAATCACTGTGAAGCCAAGGTTTTCATTGGTCCAAAGAAAATTTCACATTCCTTTCCGTCTTTTTTTTTTTTTTCATTCTTCCGATTTTGAAGGGAGTGGGTAAAGGTAGTTATTATTATTTCGCATTTAGCAATTGAATTGTAACAATTGTTATTTTATGACTTGGTTCATATTCTTACTTGGTTCGTATTCTTCAGGAGCTCAGTGTCAGTAAATGTATTTGAGTTGCTTCACACTTATTCAAGCAAACGACTTAATTGATCCACCAATCCGCTTATTGCAACAAACGCAAGCCAGTCATAAATGGCAAACTTCATTAGATGATCTGATTCCATAACCTGATAATCTCAATTCAACCTCAATCAGGCCTCATGTCATGTTGTAGCAATATTCAAAATTTAAGAATTAAAACACTTAACGTGTAACATGATTTTAAAGTAGGTACCACCTACTATTCGCTAAAAAACTAACATACCATGATGAAAAAATGCCAAAATCTTAATAAAAACAAAATTTTATCGTCAGGAACTTTATGTTATAATTAATAGGAAAGACCAAAAGTTTTTTTATTAAATTATATTTTTTATCCTTTTTAGAACATTCAAAATGTTGGCTAAAAATCTTGTTTTTTCTTTTTTTTTTTTTTTGCATTAGCCTTCTGGCCAAAAATTAGTATAGGAAATAATTAGCGACTGTTTTTGGTGTGAAAAACACATTGATTTCGAAATTCTTGCAAAAATCAAATAATTGTCGGATTTTAATAAAATTTTCAGGATTCACTTATTCACAAATAAATGTAATTGTTTTAAAAATGTTGGCTTAGAAAATCATGGTAAAAAAATGTATTTTACATCTGTTACTCCCCACCACTACTTATTTTAATTTTATAAAATTTCGAGAAATTAAATTTTGTCCCCTTTGACCTTTATATTAGTTAAAAGCAGAACTCCTCGGTGAATTTAAATCATCAATTTCTTTTTGTAAAACAGGAACACTAGTTACCAAAAATTCAAGAGATTACAGGGTGTGGAGGAATTAGAAACAGAAACATTAATAATGAGAAGAAAGAGAATAGAGTAAACAGAACGACAGTAGATAGCGATTAACGTTGCATTTAAATTTTTGCAGATTAGAGTTGGCTGGAAAGCATGGAGCTGGAGCTACAAGCGAGAAGTACGAGAAAAGAGATTGTTAACAGTGAAGTTACCGTTACATTTATTAAGCTCAAGTGTAAATTGATGAGATCTCGACAGCAGTCTAATACTGCGCCTAAATTCATACAGTCTAGATACCATAGCGAAGAGACCATCTGAACAATTACCATGAAAGCATTTATAAAAAAAGTCACATAGAGGCAACCTTACGGCGGTGGGCAAGTGACTGAAGCCGAACCACCAGATCAGGACCAATAATATTGCTGATTCTTCTTTGGATCTTATCAAGTAGCGCCAGTTAAATCCTAGGGGCACCAGACTATATATGGCAGCAATATTCTAAGCATGGACGAATGGTAGACTTATAGATATACAAGATAGATTTAGGAGAGAAGAATTGTCTGGCCTGACATAGTGAACCGACTTTCTTAGCAGCTGGCCTAGCAATGGATTTCCACTTCATGTCAAATCACTTTACTGGAGGTCAACATCAGCCATACTGATGGAAGGCAAAGTGGTGTCTCAGATGATTAAAGCAGGGAAGTTTAGATTTGGAGGCGTTAAAATTGATTTAAGATTGGATTTTATAATTGTGAACAATAATCTGCCATATTGTGGTTATGAGTGTTTCAGCGGACGACGCAGTAAACGCGAAGGAGAATGAGAAATTCAAGAAATACCAGGTCCTTGAGAAAGATATTTAATATGATAATTAGAATCGTTCCCAGAACAGTAGCGTCCTTGAAACTGCAACAAAATACTGGAATCGAGATTGGATGAGTTGAAAATTCGAAAACATAGACTATATGAAAAAAGCACGCAACTGGAAATCTCCAGGAACAGATAAAATTCATAAATTTTGGCTTTATTATTTAAATACGTCGCAAATCTAGTCAAAGAACTTCAATAAATGGTCAATGATGCTATTAAAATTCCGGCATCGGTAACCATAGGTATTACTTTCCTTTTACCCAAGAATGGTGACATGAATGTCCCAAAAAACTACTGACTTCCCACTATGTAAAAACTGTTGACATCTATTCTTACAAAGCAGATATAATCCTTCTTTTAAAAAAATGAAATAAAACCTCTTGAACAAAAAGTATGTAAACGTAGCTCTTACGGATGAAAAACCAGTTACTTATTAATAGGATGATCTTGGAAAACTGCTTCAATACAAAGAAAAAAATCTCAGTATTGTCTGAATAGATTACTGTAAGGCATTCGATAATTTGCTCCATTCCTGGAATTTAAATATACATATATACAATGTATCACTCTTCATCATCAAACAAAGTTTGTCGATATGGAAAACGAAACTTCACCTCAATCATATAAATAGAATCTATAAGTTTGGTGAAATAAACATCAACAGAGGAATAGTTATTTATTCGTACGTTGGTACAAAATGTGGCACAAGGCCAAAAAAGGGGGTTGGGGAAGGACGGTCTTCGGTTTAATTCTAAACTTAGCTAGTCACAAACACGGACCCAAACATACCAACAATAGTCCTATCACCAAAACAACACATTCACTCCTACCTTTCTTACTGCGTCCACCATAATACCTCAAATTCTCTATGAAATCCTAACTAGTCCCCATATGTACATTTCAAAGTATTTGAAGGTGGCTTTTTGTCCCCCTTACTATTTTGTATATCCCTAATAGCATTAACTAACGAACATAACAGGACTGAATATGTCTATAAGATATCTCAAAAGAAAATAAGCTATCTATTTTACATAGATGACTTAAAGTTGTATTCTCGGAATGACAGTGAGTTGTAAGGTCTCCTGAAAACAGCAAAATATTTTAGTGATGACATTGGAGTGGAATTCAGTTTGGAAAAATGCGCTAAAGCTACAATTTTATGGGGATCACTACAACAAACTTCCTCTATTAGCAAGAAGAAGCTTCTAAATACCTCGGTGTAAATGAGAATGAAGGATTTCACAAAAAAAAAAAAAAAAAAATGAAACAAATAGTGTGAAAAGAGTATTATAGAAGGATGCGACTGATTAAGAACTGAATTGAGTTCTCAGAACAAAATTATGGCCATTAATAGGGGTTCAATGTAGTTTCAAAATCTTGAACTGGACTCTAAATGATGTCAGAAGACATCACAATTCTATGGAATTATACCATCTTTACAGACAGGAAGATTGAAGCAAATAGGCCGGACATAATTGTCAAAGACCGAAACGGAAAAAAATGCATAGCGGACTAGCGGACTGTAACAAATCAACCAAGGAATTTGAAAAACTATCGAAGCTGGAAATCGAAATAGAAAAATGTGGAAATTGAAAATAAGAATAGTACCAGTCATAGTAGGTGCGCTTGGAATGATAAAAAAGGAACACATCACATTGAAAAAATACCGGAAAATCCCAGCTGAAGAGAAATACAAAAAATTGTCCTGATAAGTACAGCGTATACACTAAGAAGTACTTAGTCCAACGCTAATGATGTTATGGGATTTAGGAAAAACATGATGAAATGTAGCCATAACAACACACCACTACCTGCCTTAGGTTTTTCCAAAGACTTAGTAGATAGTGCGACCATAGAAGAAATCGAAATATAATAATAATAATAGTAATAATAATAATAATAATAATAGCTAGCAGTACCCGAGTAAATTATACGAATTTACTAATAATTTTTAATGAACCACTCTGTATTTTTCCCCTCATGACCATAAAATACTGAAATATGGTATTACACACAACTTCGCTAATAATCTGAAATCAGTTCCCATAAAATGGAATGTGATAAATATAAATTATCATTTCCCTACATGGAAGATAATATTAGAATTACTTGACTTAATCTTTCTCAATTGAGGCATGGGTCATCTGTAATGGAAGGATGTATGTTAAGTGTACATTAGCGATAGACAGCAATAAAAATGAATTTTTTTACAATGCATCTAATTTTATTCCGAAGATTGTTGTATTATTGGTGTTCTCATGAAGATTTTTAAAATTTACAATAGTTTTTAGAATACTAGTGGGGTCAAAAAAAGCCAAGCAAATTATATCCATTTATACATGGTGATAGAAATATGAAATGGGAAGTGAACTTGCTCACAAATAAATAATTTAATGTTGTTCTATAATATATGCATATGTACCAATGCTAAGATAACATGAGGACATAAACAAAAGAATGTAATTCTTTATAGGTTGATAAATATTTAGTGAGAAACAATGGTAGAAGTTACTACATCAATAGTGTTGCCAGTGGAATACAATGATAAACTCGAGTCCTGCGCCCAGATGTATGTAAGATTCTGCAAACGTAGCACTAAGTAAACTTAACCGTTTCACTAGCATGGCTATAGAGCCAACTAATTGGTATCACAATACTCTGCCAAATTTAAAAGTACACAAAAGCGTGGGAAATGACCTAACCACCATCTAATGGCATAATTATTTTGATGTATTATTTTAAGTTCAAGATTTCTTAAATAGTTGCTTTTAGTTAATGCACAGTTATTAAAATCAATCAACGAAACATATATATTTTTAATGCAGGCGCATAAGTATAGGCTGCATAATCGACTATAACAATTCTATTTATAATTTACTGCAATAAAAAACATCTTGTTTATTTGCATCAAGCCCCATATTCTTATTTTATTTTTGTTCTTATAAAAATCGTCTGATCGGTTTAAATGTGCATTATAAATTTTATCCATTTATTTCTTTTAATAGATTACATCCAATTTTGATTATATGAACAGAATCAATAAAGAAATAAGAGAAATAATTCTTGCAATTATGGTTTTTGGATATTGTTATGGCTGACTCGACTGACTGACTCGCTCGTGACGGACCTCACTCCAGACTGAACTCTCTGCTTCCTCTTGAGACGCAGTATTTATTACGTATGGAATAGTCCATTATGTTATTATGGGTAAGGTCCCATAACAGATATAAAATAAAAATCAGTGCTTGGCACGAATTTAAAAAATTGCGTAAGAAGTAAGTAATGCTAGATATTTATATAATAATAATAATAATAATAATGCGTTCGACAGTGTATCACACTCATGGGTATACAGAGTATGCTTTACAACAGTCAAATTTATAACGGAGTGCATGAAAAACTGGAAGACTACACTAAATCTAAACCATACAAACGGGTCATTAACATAGAGACGAAATCAACATCAAAAGTGGGATCTTCCAAGGAGATTCATTGTCACCAGTGGCATTACTCTTCTGTCTTACATTAACACCACTCAGCTACCTACTGGACATAGTAGCTACATATACAAATAACAGAATGGCAAATTGAATCACCTATTCTGTAATGATTACCTTAAAACATTTGCCAAGGATGACAACCAACAGAAAAGTCTACTCCCCATTGTCAAAACCTTCAGCGAAGACATCAGGATGGAGTTCGGAATCGACAAATGTGCCAATACTACTTTCAAAGGCGATAAACTAACGAAAACTACAGATTTAGCCATTGATATCAACAACAAGATTAAGGAACTAGACCAAGATGGTACATACTTAGGAATTAATGAAGGAGACGGAATGCAACATTCAATTATGAAGAAAAAGATTCAGAAAGAATATTATAGGAGAGTGCGTTTGATACTAGAATGTTAACTTAATAGGGGGCCAATAAAATGAAGGCTACCAACACCTTAGCCATACTCGTATTAACATACAACTTCAACATTATTGAATATAAGTTGAATGACATTAAATGATTAGATGCCAAGACCAGAAAACTGCTTACCCAAATGAGGATGCAAAACCCGAAATCAGCTGTCCATAGGCTGAACGTATGAAGAGTCTTAGGATGACGAGGTCTAATCCAACTTGAACTCTAAAAACAACAACAATCGAATTGGAAGCATACTACACAAAAACCAATGACCTTCTACAAATAGTAAGAAAAAACAAAAAACAAATCTACTCCACCAGCAAAGAAGCTGCCCTCTTCAAGAAACAGATTAATATACCCTAAACCCTACCAACAAAAAACGAGTAAAACAGAAAGCAAAACAACTTGGCCAAATAAAATTACAAAAAAAAAAAAAAAAAAAAAAAAAAAAAACTGGAATACCTAAAAAGAACGAAAAAAGCAGATGTAGACCAGCAGAAAACATCAGTGGCTGAGGAGCACCGGTTTGAAAGCTGAAACAGAAGGCCTAATTATTGCAGCTCAGGGACAAAACCTCGCAACGTGATGCTTATCACTGTCACATAATCAAGGATGGAACTAACCTAAAATGCAGAATCTGCGGAAAATATGATGAAACTGTCGACCATATTATCTCAGGATGTCCGGAACTAGCAAAAAATGAAATACACCCACAGGCATAACATGGTAGCGACATTAGAAGATATACAAGAAGTACAAAATTGAAACCACTGAGAAATGGTATGAGATACAATTACCCCAAATAACAATGTAACTATCCTCTGGGACATGCCAATTCAAACTGACAGGGAAATAAAAGCCAACATACCTGATAACATAACATCATAAAAGACAAGAAATTTAGGAAGTGTATACTTCTTGACATAGCAGTACCATCTGAGAGAAACATCTCCATGAAAATTATCGAGAAATTGTCCAAATACAAGGACCGAGATTAACAGGATGTGGAAATGAACATTGAGACTGTACCAATAGTAATGGGCCTTGTGAGAAAAGGTGTCTCAGGTAACATCAATATACAAGTTGCACAGAAGAACGCCCAACTAGAAACATCCCATATACTAAGAAAAGTTCTATCTGTTAAATGACAGTTCTCCTATAAAGCCTAAGGGCCATAGTTTGGACCCGGCTCTACAGGATACGAAGCAGGAAACATAACATACACAAATGATAATAATAATAATCCGAAAAATGTTTAGTTCAAAATTAGGGAAAACATACTTTAACATAATTATCAATTTGAGGAAATAGTTATATTCTTGTATTGTTAATATTGTTTAAAATAGGTGATAAAAAGTAAATCAGCTTTCAAATGTAAACAATCCTTTTGACATTCACGTAACTTCTAATTTAATTAAAATCACCTATTTTTGTTTTAATTAATTTCTATTTTTGAGAAAAATAGTGATTAGGGCAAATTATTTTGTAAAATGAGGTTTCATTGGAGCTAATATGAAGATTGAAGATTATGATAAAATTACTGAAAAAACATTGTTATATTTATCAAACCAGGTCAGTTAAAATTTAAAACTACTCATTTTTTATTCATTTAGTTATTCCTTTTATGAGATTGAAATAATTTTTCTGAGTATGTCAACGGCGCACATGAGCACAATTTTTTGCATCGTAGTGTTCTTATTATTATTGGAATGGTGGTTGTGTTTAAATGCCACATATTTGCCATTTCTATTTCCAGATTCTTATATATTTTTTAATTTTTATCATTTTTTTTAACTAAGATGTTTTATCTGATGGCCTGATATGACACTTTTTTTTTAAAGTTGTTTATTAAATCTGGTCTGTTTGGTTTCTATTGAACAGTCGGTATATATTATGAAATCCCAAAGAATTGGACTATTTTCTGCCACTCGGGGTGGTTTATTAGGTACCACCACAGACACGGGAAAAAGCATTTTAAATAATTTAAATGTCTTATTTGAAGTTTTAATTTATTTTCAAAGATAATAGCCGAAAGTTAATCCGAAAAAAAAGAAATAATAAATTTATGTATATAAATAATGTTTAGACATTATTAAAACATTCATAAGGTCACTCATTTCATCACTCATCGAACCACCAAATATACGAATTTTTTTTAAATCTATTAAAAATTCAATATTTGTCCTAGAGATATGTTTCAAAGTAAATTAGTACATTTTAAGATGCCCGGCCATCAGTTATAAGCCGGACATGTCAAGCGTTTTGGGGATAGTGCTGTGGATGAACGTACTGCAAGGCGTTGGTTTCGAAAATTCAAGTCGGGAGATTTGTCTCTCCATGATGAGCCTCGCAGTGGACGACCACAAGTTTTGAATGATGGAGTTCTGAAAACGGCCATTGAAGAGGACAGTAGTCTAACGTGTGGTGAACTTGCAAGACAGTTCAACGTTTCCGATGAAACAGTTAGACTTCACCTGCACCGCCTAGGTAAGACGTACAAACTGAGCAAGTGATGAAAAGTGAGTTCTGTACGAAACTCCCAAGCGTTCCAGACATTGGTTGTCTCCTCAGGATGCTGTCCCTCACACCGCAAGACCGCCTATGCACCCACGCAAGATTATGCTTTGTGTCTGGTGGACAGGTCGTCAAGTGGTTCATTATGAACTTCTGCACTGGTGAATCGCAAAGGTGTGCTTTTTCTCCATGACAACGCCAGGCCGCATGTCGCGCGAGTGGTCAGGGATACCATACAGCAACTTGGGTGGGAGACTTTGTGCCATCCACCTTATTCACCTGACTTTACACTGGATAATCATCTTCGTGGGAAATCCTTCACCAATGAAGCAAACTTGCGCAAACCCCTCACGGACTTCTTTGCGTCCCCCCCCCCCACCGAATTCTACCGCAAGGGCATTGGACAGCTGGAGACACGTTAGCAGAAGGTGCTGGATGCCGATAGCGATTACTTCGAAGACTAAATATAAGTTACACATACTGTGAAGCGTTTTCTTTTTTCCTTTAAAAACGGACAGAACTCTTTTGGTTACCTCGTAGTTAAACGATACTTAACGTGAAGCGTCCGAATAAAAATAGAGATAAAGAAGGCATGATAGATTTACAAAAATAACTCAATTGCCCACACTCTCCCTTAAATTATTATATATATTATATTTTAACATATTTCCTGTTTATATGTTATTTTTATAGATACAAATATTTAAGTAAATATTCTGTTTATAATAAACAGTATTAACAACATTTACCCGTTTGTAATAAACAGTATTAACAACATTTACCCGTTTGAATGTCCTAGAAATTTCATAGGAAATGTGTCCTCCGACAGGAATCGAACCTGTATCTTACATGGAACCATCATATAACCTGACGTGCTATACCATGTAGCTACAGCTATTCTTTTTAATTTGACCTTGCTCACCTCTGTATATATATATATCAATAAAGATAAAATGAATCCTCATCTTAGTTGACGCGTTTCATCCTCTGATAGACTTTATCAAAGAAAATGTAAGGATTTTATTTTGCAACAAGTATTTAAAAAAAATTTATAAACAAAAGTAAAAATGTCAGGTTTTTAAAATGTTTAAATTTAAAAACACCAGGCTAACTGAAAAGTAAAGTCTAGGTAAATTATAGAGGATGCTAATTTTAATGTCTAATAAACAATAGTGAATAAATTATGTTGAAATGTTTTATGTAATTAATATTTATATTATTTTAGTTTGGGATTAATTTATGTATTATATATTTTTTTCAATAATAAAAAGTTATGATTTAAACCGTTTCCTTTTAATTTTTAATATTTTTAATGTATGTTGGCTTCGGAAAGGTAATAATTCTTTCAGGAACGGAAATACTTGAAAAAATACGGGCGCAGATTTTTATTTTCATAAGATTGACAGCAGCTCTCTCAAGAATTTTCCATCCTAAGTTACTTTCTCTTTTAATAAGTGTGGCATTCTTTATCGAAGTTGTGGTTGAATTTATTTCTATGTATTACTATCGGATTGGATAAAATGTTTTAAGATCCTTTTTTTTCTATATAGATACTTTTTTTTAAAATAACTCTGCAAATTTTTATCCAATGTATTGTGAAGAGCAGTTGTGAGAGTTTATTATACCTAATTCCGAATTATTATCTCCGCCTTTGTCGGAGAAATCACTGTCTAATCCGGTCTGTGTTAGACCGCTTGTCCCTTGCAGTGCTATGACACCCTCTGCGGTTGACTATGAATGAAATACACACACGCACACACACACACACACATACATATATATTCTAATCATTTTAGGCATGCCGAGTACTTTTCAAAATTCATGCCGAGCACTTTTCAAAATTTTACAAGCGATATGTCATTATAAGGTAGGATTATGAAATTGAAAAGAATTATACAAATTTTTATTCACTAAATTTTAAATAACCTTAAAAATTGTTTTAAACGATTCTTTAAGTGTAAAAAATATTTATTTTTTTCATATGTTAAAAATGGAATTTGTTATCTACTGAAACGTAATACTGCTAGGTCGGCAACCCAACTCCTTCACAAAAACAACAAAATGACATCGTAAGCAATTTAAACTTTTTAAAGTTAGATAAATTTCTTTTAAAATATTTTTGTATTATTATTTTCTAATAAAAATTATTAGAATTCAGTTCAATTTGTTATCAATTAGGAGTAAATTTTTGTGTCCATAACGCATATTATAAAAAAAAAGTTATATCCGTACATATATTATGTACCATCAAAACAATGAAAGCAAAAAATCGATACTCCCTGTTTTAAAATATTTGCCAAAAAGTCGGGAAATTATCCGATTCAAACGAAATTTTCAGGACTTATTCATGTATGAAGGAATATTTTAGTGAATAGGTAATTATAAAAACCCTAGAGAAATATTTTTGTGGGTGTATGTTTCACGCCCCTTTTCAATATTGCGTGTATACTTTTAATTTGGGGAGTGTTTGTCCAAATTTTTTAAAAGAAATCCATGAAGATATTATTTCACTTTCAGTAAAAAGTGCGAACAAACGGAAGATTTGGCCTGCATCTTGCTTGCATAATTTAATAAAACACTTTATTTTATTTCAGATTCCACAGAAAAAAATCTAAACTTAATATTTATTTTAAAAAAATTACTTGTAATTTTCAGTGCAATTTTGAAATTGAAAATTGATCCCATTGCTCTTCGACACAAGTGTTTATTTGATTAAATAAAAATCATGTTTGAAGATTCGAAAAGTTTAATATGTCATTTTCGAGTGAGAACCTTTTATAAAAGAATTTTATTTTATTTTCCATTTAGCAAGAACGAGTTTAATTTTAGTAACGATATATAAAAAGGAAATAATTCTGATATCGCGTGTTAACTGACTACTACTCAATATCGGAGCAGTAATTAATTTCATATGTCCCGTTCAGTTAGTATAAAAAATAATTATTCATTATATTAATTTTAATAAAAGTACATAGAATAAAAAAATATATTTTAAACTATTTATTATATACTGTTAAAGAGAATTTAGTTTTAAACATAAATAACAAATTCTTGATTATAGCACTGCTGGTCTTCCGTACTTCTTTAGGTTTTATTTTTACTTTTTCCCGTGTTTTTCAGGCAGGTGTGTGTAACTGCTATATTTCTACGTTGTTATTTGACTTCACAGGCTCGCATGCGTAAATAAAACTTTATTTTCGTTCTGATTTAAGTAAAAGGTAAGCATTACTTTTGAAAAATCCAGATAATTAATTTTTAAATTTACTAATAGACTTCGAAACACATCTCGAGGAGAAATATTGGATTTTATAAAAGAATTTAAATTTGTTCTTTACATTTTTCGTATACAAGCAGCTCAATGAGCCGATGAGTGACGAAAAAAGTACTAATACTTTAAAAATGTCGAAAAAGTTTATTTTTTTTTATTTGTACATTGTACAGAAATTAATTTTTCTTTTAATTTGGATTAGCTATAGATATTAGTTTTAGAACATTATAATTCAAATAATATCGAAATTTAAATTCAAAGAAAACATTTAAAATATTTCAAATTTCTTTAAAGTCCGTGTCAGTACAATACATAATGTACATATATATCTACACACACACACACACACACACACACACACACACACACACACACACACATATACATATACATATTATAATTGTTTTTTTAATATGATTCCATCGCGACACAGAAATCACAATGTTTCGAAACTTGACTCAAGTCCTAAAGTTTAATTTCAATATTAAACTTAAAATTTAGGGTACAGTTTCATTCTCAAGCGATGTTTAGAATAACTAACTGAAGAAATACTCATTTATAAGTTGGAAATGGAGGTGTAATCTGTTTTTTCTTTTCTTTCATTATCAAGGTGCCATTACTGTGATGAATGTCAATTTTTTTGGTAGTCGTGTAAGAAGATTCTGTTGGGGAATTTTTATCTGGCTACAATGGCCTTTTTCCCCAGGCTTTGTTGTTTTTATTCAGTCAGTCAGTTATGTGCCATGCGTGATACACGCTTAGACGATTATGTATCTTTCGATACATGACTGACGGGGCAGGTATTTCCTGCAGTAGGTTGCCATTTCATTCTGCGGTAGACCAGTTGCTATTCAAGGTCTGTCCTGCTATTTACCCATAGCTGGAGGGAGAAGAAGAGGATTCATACCTTTCCCAAGGATATTAGCACGTACTATTTGTTAAAAAACTTACTGACTGATGTTATACTACAGTCCTTTTAGTGTTAATTTATTTGTTTTTTTCGTTGATGTTTTCTTTAAAAGGTGCTTAGATAAGATTGGGTTGTATTTTCAATTCTATAGTTTTATACATGTCTGAAAATTAATTTAATTTGCTATTAGATTTTACATGGTAGGGTCTTAAAAGGTTCAAATCAATCAAACACCCCTCGCTAAGGGAAACGCTGTTACATAAGCTAGAATGACCAATCAAAATACGAGGATTAAAAAATTGACAACGAACTAAGGTTATTTAATGCTTTAATGTTGGGTTTAGAGAATTTATTCTAACTAATAAATATTAAATTATACGATAAAATTTCAAATTAAAAATTACCCATTTTAAAATTTAAATTTAATCTATATTAAGTTTAAAATTATAAAATTACCGAGGAGAAAGAAAAAAATACATATGTTATTCTATTTATTTTGTTTTTATTGAAATTATGTTGGAGTAAACGTTAAGAATATCAAAAGTTCCTCTGAACTTTATGACAACATACATTTGAAGCATAAACAGAGGCAGGGGAGGATGGCATCTTGCAAAAGACCATACATACACAAATTATAATACATAAACAAGCAGACGTATTTAGATATATACACACACACAAAAAAAAAAAAGCGACGAGACAGGAAGTATCACCACGATCCTTTTAAAAAAAAAAACAAACAAACAAAAAAAAAATCACACACACACAACATACATACACAATGAAAGGTACACTCAAGTGACCATACACACAGACACCGATAAAGACACGTACATACACACACAATACATTGACAAAGACACGCCGATAAACCTACCAAGAAATATTCAAATTTGAAAGTGTTATTAAACGAATTCTAACCACTTATTAAAATATAACTTATACGGGCAAATATACATAGAAAAAAATGGTAGAATAGATAAAAAAATTCGACATGGGCAGAACAGAAAAACAAACATTAAGGAAAGAAAGGACATTAAAACAGATAGACATGGACAGGCAAATAGATATATACACAAATAAAAATAATACCTTATATAAAAACTCCAAACACACAAATTTATATAAAAATATATTTCATAAATACCTATATACGCAGTATAGTGCACATACACGAGTACAAAAATATAACAGTAGGGTAAAGAAAATAAAAACTACATACAGACATATGTGTACACACATTCTTCACTACAGGCAGAAACACAGAAAATGCTACCTACAGACAAACATATATATATATATATATATATATATATATATATATATATATATATATATATATATATATATATATATATATATATATAAAGAACAGTAAGATATATAATCCGGTGTTCGTTTGAGGATGAAATGGAACTAATGTCTTTAATTTAATTATAAAATTAAATTCGTAGCTTTTAGCTTCCATTTTTGAAACATGGTTAGAACTGTGAAGCGGAAAAAAAACATATTTTAAATAAATCAATTTACACATATATATATATATATACGTATACACACATATACATATATATATATCCATATATACACATACACACGCATACATATACGCATACGTATATGCATATATACACATGCAGAAGGAAACAAATATATCAACCCAAACAGCAACATAAGAAAAGTAAACAAAACCATATATATATATATATATATATATATATATGTATGTATATATATATATTTACAGAAACATACATATATACACACATATACAAACACACTCATATATATAAAAAACACATACAAACGCAAACTTAAACACACACACACACACACACACACACACACACACATATATATATATATATATATATATATATATATTTTGAACAATAAAAAATATTAAAAAATTAAAATCTTCAGACACACTGTGTTGTAGATTAATATTCTTTCGTTTTTATTATTATTATTTCATTTAGATTCCTCGACTAGTTTCGGCCAAAATCGCCATCATCAGGAGAAGAAATATTTCTGCTTGTTGGTAGCAGTGAACTACAGAAATGAATGTCTTGATGGAGAAAATGAACTTTTGTCTGTAGTTTTCATTTGTTTTTTTAAATTTTTTTTATCTTTTTAACGTGAATCTTTTAACATTCCTTGTGTTGGTCAAACAGTCTCTTTTAAGTTGTTATTTGAGATAAGAGCTGGATGGATCTATGCTGCTCTGATTTCCCCTGGTCAGTTTGACAGTTTTATTGGTCCTGGAGAGGGGATGTGTCTGTTAAGTGTTTGTGTGTGTGTTATTTGGTTCTTAGTGAGTATGATATGTGTAAGCCTGTGTATTGCTTTGGATGTGTGTTATCATTTGGCTCATTAGGGAATAAGTGAGTATTGTTACGAGGATGCATTTCTATAATAAGGGATTCCACTGAGTTCTACTTGTTATTACAAAAAAGTTTGATGAAGTAGTTGTAAAATAGAGAAATTAGAAATAGAATGTTTGGAAGATTCTAGATCATTCTAGTATATTCGAGAAAAAACTAGATGATTCGAGAAACATCTAGAAATATGCAAATTAGGTGTTTGGAAAAGGGTTGTCAGTTGATGAATGAGAATTTCTGCTGTTATCAACTCCGGCTTTTGATTCAAGGATTATTATATCCAGCCGAAAGAATCTCTATAAAAAGTTGCTGACCAACCAAAACCCAAAAGAGAATTTCATGGAATTAATTTGGTAAATAGAATTTTGACTAATTTTCATTGACCAAACTAAAAATTAATATTTATTTACACACCTTTGTGGATTTCCAAATATAGCACTTAAATTACTTCACTAGCCCTAAAGTGATAAAGATATTTGACTCCCTTTCCTTCTCCCTCGTAACACTCCGCCAGTAACTCTGTTTTTCTGTTTTGTAGGCCACAATTGTTTATCCTGTATATATTTTATGTTCTGTTTTAGTAAATTAAATATTTGTTTGTGATTTAGCTCTGTGTTGTGGTAAATCATTTTTTTTTCTTTGTTACAATTATCAACACGTAACAGTATGATGTGTGTAGGTGTGTATATTCGTGTGGGTATGTGTATAAGTGTGAGGCCTCAACACCTCCGTAAGCATGTCTGTCTTGTGTGGGTGAGAAATGTGGGTAGGTTTTGATTTGTAGAGTTATATATTAGTACTATCTATATTGTTAAATTTATGGTTTAGCCCGGCTGGATAGTGTGTTTTTAGACGTTGTATCCACTTACTTTCATGGAACTCTAAAATCTTTCTAATGTTATCTTCTCTGAACTTTTCCCTTCTCTCAATATATATATATATATATATATATATATATATATATATATAACTGTTTAATAGTCTGAACATGTTAAACGCAATTGTCAGGCCACCGAGGCGACGATTCTGTTTCATGTTAAAAACCATTTATCGCCGGACTGACGATTGTTGACTTCTAAATGTTCACTTTTTATATTTACACACCCTCTATCTCTGATATTGAACACTTTATCCCATAAATATCCCATAAATTGAGCACTTTATCCCATAAATATACCTTAGGACTATACTTCATATATATATATATATATATATATATACAAATACACTCACACTCGCACATACATATATATATATGTACACACACACACACACACACACACACACACACACAGATAAATAGGCATATACATACATAAAACTACATATTCTAACAATATTATCTTATTGACGATAAAGGACAGTGAAGTCCATACAATATTAAAATGTAACGGGACACAATTATTGATTATTAAGTCTATAAGCAATTATAAAACCATTATCAAACAAAAGTAGATTTTAGTTAGTATTGGTGATACATTCCAAGACACTAAGATATACATGCATATACGAAGACATACGCACATACATCCACATATACATATATATAAACATGTATAAATACCCGTATATACACATCCACATACATGTATGTGTATGTATATACATGTGTATGTATGTATATGTGCATATATAGGTATATATACGTATATGGGCATATGTATATGTTTGTGCGTAGGTATACTTTGTATGTTCTATCTGTAGTGAAGAATGTGTGTACACTTATGTCTATATGTATTTTTTATTTTATTTCACATATTGTTATATATTTGTACTCGTTTATGTGTACTAATACGTATATAAGTATATATGAGATATTTATATATATTTATGTGTTTAGGAGTCTTTTTTATATATTAGGTGGTGTTATTTTTATGTGCATATATTTATTTTCTATCCATTTCTGTATATTTTAATGTCCTTTTTCCTTATGTTGTTCATTGACGAATATTTTTAAGACATTTTTCAAAGGCTTGTTTCTTCGATTCTGTATTTTATTTATAATTCGAAGTTTATTTAAAAATGCTATTATTTATTACATAAAGTTGATTTAATATTTTCTCTATGATATTTTTACTCACAACAAAAAATATATTGATGATAATTTATTTAATTTTTTAAACTTGCGTTTTTCTTTCTAAAAGGTATTTTTAAAAGTTAGTTGAACTTTAGTTTACCATTGAGGAGCAGACTACGAAATTGAAAAATCATTTAAGACCATTATTTTTATATATTGTAAAAATGAAGTGTATAAAACATTAAGTCTATAAGCAATTATAAAACCATTATCAAACAAAAGTAGATTTTAGTTAATTGATGATACATTCCAAGACACTAAGATATACATGCATATACATATACGAAGACATAAGCACATACATCCACATATACATATACATAAACATGTATAAATACCCATATATACACATCCACATACATGTATGTGTGTGTACATACATGTGTATGTATGTATATGTGTATATATAGGTATATATATATGTATATGGGCATATGTATATGTTTGTGCGTGGGTATACTTTCTATGTTTCTATCTGTAGTGAAGAATGTGTGTACACACACATTTGTAATGTCCTTTTTCCTTATGTTGTTCATTGACGAATATTTGTTTTTCTATTCTACCCATATTAAACTTTATCTATTCAACCATTTTTATCTATATATCTTTGGCCGTATAACTTATATTTTAATAGGGCACCTCGAGGCGGTTTAATAATGGTTAGCAAGCTTGTCTCGCTAAAACGATTATGACTGAGTAGTGAGTACGATCCTCACTGGGTGCCCCCCTACTTTCGGCCTTGTGTTACATCTAAGCTACGCTTGGAAAATCACTACAAATCATTATCCTATTTTTTTTCTAATTTTACTTTTCTATTTCGCCAAAAAAAAAAAAAATAAAGTTAGCTGAAATAAGAACTACTTTATTTTTAAACAACAGACTAAAAATATATAATGTTTTTGTTTCATCATGTTATTCCAAAATTCATAGTTCCGAAATGTTTTTTGTTTCATTACTGTTTTAACAATAACATGGATAATTAATTCAAAATTTAAAATGCATATAACATTTTGTACACTGTACACACTTCTTAACGGTATGGCCGGCGCTAGAGTCTTGCGCCGCCTCGAAACTTTGATAGGTGGTTCCCCTCTCAAGATTTTCCAACTTGCGGGCTACAAACCCTCAAAGGAAAAGGTGGAAGGAGGGCAGCGCCTTTTTAAATTACCAAAAATCGGGGAATTATCTAATTTAAATGAAAATTTCAGTACATATTCGTTAATTATTTAATTTTATAATGATTTTTTTTATTTTAAAAAAAATCTGAGGAAATGTTTTTCTTTTTATAATAACCACCGATATTTTCATGACTAAATTTTACTCGAAAAAAAATGTTTAAGTCGCAAACTTTTAGATTTTCTTAAAGATTAATCGCCGACGTATCTCCGCTGAAAATAAAAAGACTTACAAAGAGTCCAACACCGTAAAAACAGGATTGTCTTAAAAATGTGTTTTTTAAAAAAACAGCATTTGAGTTTTCGGGAAAATTTTTCATATTTTGAAATCATTTAAACGTTTTTATTTTTTAAGCGATCATTTTCTCGGTTTAATCTTTCTAGAAATGTAAAAAAATAGGGACTAGAAATTTTATTTTAATTACAAGGCGTAGACTTCTGATTACTATTTAGTAAACAAAAACAAAAAATCAGAGAACCGCCTTTTAGTAGATGATCTCGGAATAAAAATGATTTTACCGAGATAATCAGGGAATTATCAAATTTAAATGGAATTTTCAGCACTTATTCATTAATTGATGAATTGCATGCTTAATCGGTTTTATGAGAAAGGTTTGTAGAAACACGGGGGATGGTCAGATACCTAAGCTCATTTTAATACATACTTTTAAATTTGGTGCGAGTGACAAAATTAAATTGTAATTTTCAGAAAGAAAATTACAATTAAAAATAAGCGCTACTGAAGTTAGAAATTCTGCCCCTAACTCTCCAGTAGGTATGGGCCCCTCTTGCGGTTCAGAGGTTTGGGGTAGTAAGCACCAGCCCTGTCGATTATTGTAGTTAAAAACTTAGGTAGAAAAAAAGTAAAGTTGCTGAAACTAATCCTTTTTTGGGGGCTCCAACATCGTTGGGGGTTCATGCGTAGTACGCACCGCATCGGCCATGCAGATGATACACGATGTATATTATTAATTGTTGACTTACATTGTAACGTCAGTTCAAAAATAATTTCAAAAGTGGTGGAATGCCATAAAACATTGCTGAAAATAGAACAGGGCCCTAAAAACGCGCTCCCCCCTGCTCGACGGTTTCGGGGAAAGAAGCGCCAGCCCTGGTTAACAGTTGGAGGAGTGATGGCTCCAAGCTTATACGAAGATAAGAGGAATAGCTTTTCCATTCAAATTAATTACGCTCTTAGTCTTAATCCTTAAGTTTTTCTTTTAATTTTTAAGCCGCTTATAGCAGGGAACCCAAAACGGAACTAAAAATCTTCGCTCTCACTGAAAAGACGAGATTTGAGATAGGTGTCCAGTTAGGTTCGTCAATTTCACTGACTTGGTCCATAGTAAAGAACGCTATGACGATTGTACAAAAAACTTTCTGTGAATCGCGTCTCATGCAGGACGGATTTTTACAATTCTATCCTGTTGACTTTTTAAAGAATACTATCCAGTGTTCCAAAGTCAAAATAAAATAAATAGAACAGCCATTGTTTCTTTGGTGTGACGCTTGTGACGCATTATTTGACATACTCTTCATTGTGGGACAAATTCAATTGTATCTTGAACAAGAATATCTATGACTTCATCTTTTGTTTCTTAGTACAAGAAAACACACACACACGCACACACACATGGCCTGAAGATTGCTTTTAAGCATGAAATAGACTCAATATACACTTTTATATTTACATATGCTTCATTCAGATATTGTGCCCATAAATATAGCATAAAACTATATTTTTATTATTTTGTAAAGATTTCAGGAAAAAATTTCGAGAATTTCCGATTCAATAGTGCAATTTTTTTTAACTTCAGGGATTTTTCTTTATAAAACTCTAAAAGTACTTGTCTCTAAAAAAAAAAGTATTTTTCATAATTGCTGAAAATTGCACTATTGAATCAGAAAATCTAGAAAAATTTTTCCTGAAACCATTACAAAATAATTCAATGAAACACACGCACTCAAAAAAAAATTGTGCTTGCATAATTTAATAAAATACATTTTCTTTCACATTTGATAGGTAAAAAATCTATAATAAGCAGTTACTTTTCAAAAAATTACTTTTAATTTTTTAATGCGATTTTGAAATTCTTCTAGTTGTTGATGAGAAAAGTGATCTTTTACAATTTTTATTAGATAAAGATATGTTTGAAGAATCGAAAAATGTAAGGTTTGATATCATTTTCGATCAGAAATATTTTTTAAAGAATTGTATTTTATTTATTTTTTCACAACTGATTGATTATTTATACTATGGAAGGTCAAAAAGGAAATAATTCTGAATTACCTCATTTGACTGACTAAACTTCCCTATAGGAATAGATAAAACTAATATCAATTTAATCTATCTTAGTCAGTATTGGGTTTTCCAATACATCGATACCGGTGTTTTTTTTTTCGCGTGTTTGTGTTTTCTTGCTTATTTAATAAATATTGATTATTTATTTTATTTTTTAATCTGGCGGTAATATTTTCAATTTTCATCGTTTAAAAAAAGTTTGTATGTTGTTCGGAAGTAGGTACCTCCAAAATTTGAACTAAAAACCATAAAAACTAATTCAAAATAATATCTTCTTTGAAGTTAAATTTTGGTTTTATTTTAAAGATAATAATAGGGAGGGTGTAAAGCTAATCCATATGAAAAGAAAAATAAATTCCAGTAATTTTCTACTTTCATTCCTGGCTTATCTCGTGAAATTTAAATAAAGAAATACGTAATACGAATTGTGCAATAATCAAGAAATTTATAATTAACGGAATTATCTTTAACCTTTATATAACCAGAATATAATTTTATTTATTATATACAGGTACGCTTAATAGAATGAATAATTTTATATTTTGTAAAATAAATTAATTAAAAACTAATGAACTGATAGTTTTATTCCTTACTTCTATATTTTATTTTCTTGTCTTGTTGATGTCATAAAATATTTAATTTTTGATTATTCTGAATTTAAAAAGAATATTAAAATAAGGAAAAAAAAGGAAAAAAATGGAAAAACTGATAAAGATTTATTGAATTGATAATGTTTTACTTTTAACTTGATTTCCTTTTTAGACTTAATTTTCATAAGAAATTATAAACACTTCCGATGTGTGTGTGTGTGTGTGTGTGTGTGTGTGTGTGTGTGTGTGTTTAGAGTGCAGTTTCATTCTCAAGCGATGTTTAGAATAACTAACTGAAGAGATATTATACTCATTTATAAGTTGGAAATGGAGGTGTAATCTGGTTTTTTTTCTTTCATTATCAAGGGGTCACTACTGTGATGAAAGTATGGAATGTTTATTTTATGTTAAAACTTTGGGGAGTCGTGTAAGGTTCAGTCAGGGGATTTTTATTTGGCTGCAATTGCCTTTTTTTCCCAGTGACTGATGTTATATAGTTACAGCCTTTTTGGTATTAATTTATTTGTTTTTTTTTCGTTGATGTTTTCTTAAAAAGGTGCTTATGATTGGGTTGTATTTTTAATTCTATAGTTTTACATGTCTGAAAATCAATTTAATTTACGATTAGATTTTATATGGTACTGTGTAATTATTTCTATATGGTATTGTGGAATTATATATATATATATATATATATATATATATATATATATATATATATACCCAAGTATAGGATTGGTGTATGTGTATACAGAATAATTTCCAATAACCAACAAATTCTTAAAAGAGTGCTGAATAGATAGAGCAAATATAATTATTTATTTGAAAATTATAACATAAATATATTATAAAATCAATACAAAAATATCCATTTTGTTTCAACACTTCTGGTGCCTTATCAAGTGATCAGTGGTGTAGCTAAGGTGTGGGGGAGCGGACCGCCCCGGGTGCCAGCACAAGAGGGGTGATACAATGTCACCCCCAACAAAATTTTTCAACCAGGCTAAGGTGCCAAAAATAGTCTGAAAATAGTTGTGGAGACACAGGCTTTCGCAGGCGGGCATATGACCCCCCCACCCCAGAAATAATTTATGAACCCCCAGTTTTGTCCCCACGTCAGAAATTTTCTAATAAATTGTCGGGAAATTTGTGAGTAGGAAAAATAGCAATGTTTTCAGCTTTCATGTGTTTCAGTTGCTACAATCTTGGTTACTAACAAGAGACATTGTTGTAACATTTTATCGGATGATATGGTCTTTTACTTTTAACTCTGCATCATTAATAACAAAAAAGCGAAATATGAAGCCAAAAGTGCAACAATTTCAGTACTGCCTGTGTATCAATTCGCTGAAATACAATTTTCCATTGAGTGAGCGATATACTTTTGAATATATCTACTAGTGTTGGGACGATTGATCGGAATCGAGAATCGGAAAAATCGGAACTTTTTGGGGTATCGGAAACGGAAAAATCTGTGCCTATTTTCCGATTACAAAAACGATTCTTTTAAATTTTTAACTTAATTTTCCATGATTGGTACTAATGATAAATATTTATTGTTTTTATATTATCACTAAAACTAAAATCATAATAACATCAAAATACGATGTAAATTTATTTTACTTGTATAAAGAAAAACAAAAAAATAAACTTTGCATAAATTCTCTAGGTAACCTTTAAAAGAATGCAGTTGATTTACAATGTTCCGAAAAATGCTTAAAAATTAAATAGAACATTTTTGTCAAGAAAAATACTTTCAAACATCATTGGTACCCAGAAAATGATGCAACGGAACACCAGAAAATTAGCAACAGAAAATTACGTCCACCATGAGCCAGTCGAGACTGTCGGATCTGGCTGTGCTGTCCATTGAAAACGAGCTTACAAGACAAACAGATTTTGACGATGTCATTGACCAGTTTGCCACAGTGAAAACAAGAAAACATTCATTCTAAGACTATAGTATCGAATGTCATTCTTTTGTGTATTGCCGTGTTTTGTATTTAGTTGTTCTGATAGTGAACAGTTGCATTTTAAAAATCTTTTGATTTGAACTGATTATTTTGTGGTATTGGATTTTGTCTTGGATCATACATGTAAACAGTAACGTACCGGTCAGTAGAGTAAAGTAGAGGTAGAGCATGTATGAAAATTTAGCTACAGCTAACCATTCAGCATAGGGTGAATTGGGGTCATTGGGGTGACATTTGAGCGGGTGATTTTGGGTGATGTTTAGGGTTAGGCTAAAATAGAATTCATTCTAAATAATAAATATTAAATTATATAATTCAAAATTAAAATGAAAAATTACCAATTTTAAATTTAATCTATATTATAAAATTATTTAAAGAAACTGAGGAAAAAATACATATTTTGTTATTTATTTTGTTTTTATTAAAATTACTTTGAATAAGCGTTAAGATCTAATGCTGCTCTGAACTCCGTTACAACGTAGATACATTTGAAGTGAAAATATGGGCAAGGGAGGGTGAAATCTTGCAAAAGACAATACATACACAATCAGATTATAATACACAAACACGTACAATTAAACACGTAAAAAAGCGACGAGACAGGAAATATGTCCACGACCCTTAAAAAAAAAACGACAACATATACATACAATGAAAGGCACATATAAGCGATTATACACACATACATTGATAAAGACACGCACATATACACACATACATTGATAAAGTCACGCATATATACCCACCAAGAAATAATCAAATTTGAAAGTGTTAGTAAACGAATTCTAACATACTATTAAAATATAAGTTACACGGCCAAAGATATATAGATAAAAAATAAAAATGGTTGAATAGATAAAGTTTAATATGGGTAGAATAGAAAAACAAATATTCGTCAATGAACAACATAAGGAAAAAGGACATTACAAATGTGTGTGTACACACATTCTTCACTACAGATAGAAACATACAAAGTATACCTACGCACAAACATATACATATGCCCATATACATATATATATATATGCACATATACATACATACACATGTATGTACACACACATACATGTATGTGGATGTGTATATATGGGTATTTATACATATGTATATGTGGATGTATGTGCGTATGTCTTCGTATATGTATATGCATGTATATCTCAGTGTCTTGGAATGTATCATCAATATTAACTAAAATCTACTTTTGTTTGATAATGGTTTTATAATTGCTTATAGACTTAATGTTTTATACACTTCATTTTTACAATATGTAAAAATAATGGTCTTAAATGATTTTTCAATTTCGTAGTCTGCTCCTCAATGGTAAAAAGTTCAACTAATTTTTAAAAATACCTTTTAGAAAGAAAAACGCAAGTTAAAAAAATTAAATAAATTAATTATCATCAATATATTTTTTGTTGTGAGTAAAAATATCATAGAGAAAATATTAAATCAACTTTATGTAATAAATAATAGCATTTTTAAATAAACTTCGAATTATAAATAAAATACAGAATCGAAGAAACAAGCCTTTGAAAAATGTCTTAAAAATTAATAAATACAAAACATTATTAAAATTAATTTCTTCGTAGAGACTTTGTTACATTTTTGTAATAAGTAATATTAGAAAAATAGGACTATTTCTTTAATTTAAAAATCGTTAAATTAAAATGTTACATTTCGGTATAAAAAGTGTGATAAAAATTAAGCATACTTTTTTCTGTTTTTCATTTGTTAGAAACAGAAATTTTTGAAATACAGGTTATTACGCATACATAAACAAAGTTGATCATTAGTTGATTTGTTTTTATGAATAAAAATTTAATGGGGAAGAAATATATTAAAGTGAAAATGTTAAATAAACTTCCAGAAAACTGAAAATGTTAAATTAACTTCCAGGTAAGTGAAAATGTCAAATAAACTTCCAGATAAGTGAAAATGTTAAATTAACTTCCAGGTAACAAGACCAAGTTTCCTATAAATTACATTTTTTAGTGAATTTTGCACAAAAGTTCGTTTTTGCAATGAAAATATAAAATAATATAGCAAGAGAGAAGGAAATAAAATAAATAAAATTTATACTTATTTCAATTAAATAAGTTACTTATTCCAGATGTAAAAAGGCAAAAATGTCTTAAGCCAACGACAGCAAACTAAAACCGAAACTAAAATTCTTCGCTTCCAACCCAATGGAACGAAAAATTTGAGATAGGCTTCAAGTTTTTGGGCGATAGTCGTAGCAAATTTTTTATTTTATTTGTTTCTTTGTTATTATCTATTGGCATAAAACACGAATATTATGATCAATATGAAATAGTAAATTATGTTTTCTGTTTTTATCACATATATTATTTTTAAATTTATGTTTTAAATCAGTGACACCATGAAATGTACCCAGAAAGTTCTCTTCCAAATATTCGAATATTTTTAAACATTTCTACAAAATTAAAAAATGTTACTTTATAATTATTTTTTAACTCTATTTTATTGCAGTGCATTTTAACAGGGAACATTAAACAACGAATATGTTTAACAAAAGGTAAAAGATGAAAATAAAAAAGGCATTTTGTTTACCAACTTTCATAATGATAATTGGAAAATTAATATTCCCATAAAAATAATGCTTCCGTCAATATAACTGTGACTGTTCCTGCTTGTGGAATCGATGCAAACATGCACCAGTCCCAGATATGCACCACTCTACTTCCATCTATCACTTTACAAATAATCGAAAAAAGGAAAAAAGAAAAAAAAAGAAAAACAAAAATATTGCGTATATGCTGTGGAAATTTAAATAAAGCTTCTTTATGATATAATACCCTCGAATTTAGGAAAATTCGGTAACAGAAAACTCAGTAGCGGAAAATTCGGTAACGGAAAATTAGACATGGCACGTGGAACTAGAACAGTCTACCCTAGCGAGCGAAATAAAGGGTTCAGTTCGACATTCCAACCACCTGAAGAAGGCCGGAGCGTACAACAGCCGAAACGTTGTGATAAATATGGCAACAAAGATGAGGATGATAGTCCGAGCAATGTAAATAGTGTTCAAAATTAAAACATCACACAATATATTTACAATGTACTTTGCAAAGTTTAAAAATATTGCCTTCAAATGTGCATGAACAGACCTTAGATTAATTGCACAACTCCGAGTTTCATGCCGAAGCAATTTTCAAGTGCTCGAATTATTATATTTATTTTTATTAATATTTTGGGTCTACACCGTTTTTTTTTTTTAATTTTTTGTTTCACGCGAGATATATTATTGTTAGGGTGGAATAATTATTGGAGTTAAAATATTTAAATGAATTGTAGTTTAATTCTGGGTTTGAATTTAAGCTCAGATTAACATTTAAGAGTGAAAATAAGGTTGGAAATAAGAAATATAAATTCTAAAATAGAGAAACGCTGGTTTTGAAAACGTAAGTAAACAAAAAAGGAGGTTTAGGAAATCAAGGGCGGGCAAGTTTTTTTTTTCCCCAAAAAATTAGGGTTATTGATAATAATATTACTAAACTAACTAAAACTAATGATATCAAGAACAAAGTATGCCATGATAAAATAAAATGAAATTATATACAATAATATAAAATAATAATTATACAATATAATATGAAATATAAAATAAAATAAAATAAAGCAAAATAAAATAAATTACTAGTAAAAATAATAATAATAATAGTACATATCAATGAAAAGGAAATGATTTAAAATAAAATAAAATAAAGTAAGAAAAATAAAGTAAAATGGAATAAGATCCTTATATAGGAACATATATAATATGTAAATATTATAAATATAACATGTAAATAGCTCTATTACTTCACATTGAGCACTGTTTTTCTTACACTATGAAGTATTTATTATATGTATCTGTAGTGTATACGATCGCTCGCTTGTATACCTACCTATTTACCCATTCAGTTTATATATATATATATATATATATATATATATATATATATAAAAGTGTGTGTGTGTGTGTGCGTGCGTGCGTTTGTGGCGGTACCTCCAAAGATTCGCTAAAAAATGACCATGCACGATAAAAAATGAAGAAAATAAACATAAGTTTTAACGTTAAAATCTTTGTTTTATTATTAAGAAGAGGAAACATTAAAGGCTGTTTTTGATGTAAAAATTACTTTTTAATCCTTTTTTAGAAGTTTGGTTAAAAATCTTGTTTTCCTGGTGTCAACATGGGACCAAAAATTAATTTGAACGTCTTTTTGCATTGATTTCGACATTTTTTAATTTTCCAAACACTGTTAGCACGTTGTGGCCGTATTCATAGTTGATATTATTGAGTGTTGGCGTCTTCATTTCTATTATCAATGCTTCCATTATTTTCAGATATTTTTTCATGCGGATAAGGCTATGAGACGTGCATAAAAGAGGATGGATGATCTCAAACTCTTTGCCAAAGACGACAATGAGTTGAAGGGCCTCCTTAATATTATAAAATGTTTCAGTGACGACATTGGTATGGATTTCGGAGTTGATAAATGTGCAAAAGTAACATTCAAGAAAGGGAGAATTACAGAAACACCCTCAATAGATTTAAATTTTGTCACAAAGATTAGGGAACTGGAACAAGATGAAGCCTATAAGTACCTAGGAATTAGCGAGGGAGATGGTATACAACATACCCAAATGAAGGAGAAGGTAAGAAAGGAGTACTGTAGGCGTGTGCGTCTGGTACTAAATATCAAGCTGAATTTAAAAAACTGAATATCAGGCATAAACACCTTGGCTGTCCTTATGGTGTAATACAATTTTAACATCTTTAACTGGACCATGGCTGACATTAAGCGAATTGACCCCAAAACAAGAGAGCTTCTCCCTTGCTACAGCATGCATCTTCCCAAAGCTGATGTTGATCATTTGTATGTGTACAGATCGGAAGGAGGCAGAGGATTAGTTCAGCTAGAACTGTCCTACAAAACTACAACAATTGGCCTTCAAAGATACCTGGAAACTACAGAAGACTGGCTGATGGTATGTGTCAAAGGACATGAAAGTAGTAAGCGACTTTATTCCGTAATAAATGATGCTAACAAGTTCAAAATAAAGTTTCAAATGGGTGTAGAAATACTAATAAAGCACAATACACCGACTGAAGCTGCAAAATACTTAAAAAAGAAAGCAAAAGCAAATTGAACCGATCAGATACAGAAACGATGGCAAGATAAACCACTTCATGGTTAATACTCTACCCGTACTAAACAAGCTGATATAGACAAACCGGTACCTCTCAGTGGCTACGTAGTGCAGGTTTAAAAGCTGAAAGTGAAGGTTTTATCCTTGCTGTACAGGACCAATGCTTATTAACTAGAAATTATCAAGCACACATGCTAAAAAGTGTTAGCCCAAAATGCAAATTCTGTGATAAATATCCAGAAACAATTGATCATCTTGTATCAGGTTGCAAGGTACTGGCACCCACTGAATATAAAACCCGGCATGACAGTGTTGGCCAATATATGCACGGGAAAATTTGCAACTTCTACGGAAAGGAAACTGAAAGAAATTGGTATGAACATCACCCAGACAGAGATATGACCTTTAACAATTTTATGGGACTACACAATACACACAGACAGAACAATCAAAGCTAACCACCCAGACATTGTTGTTAGAGACCGCAAACCAAAAAAATCTGCCTCCTTATTGATATGGCAGTCCCTGCAGACTGCAATGTATCTTTGAAGATCATCAAAAAGCTATCAAGATACAAGGACCTTGAAATCGAAATCTCAAAAATGTGGCACATGGGAACATCAACAATCACTGTTGTAGTTGGAGCCCTCGGATTGGTTGAAAAAGATTCCAGTTGATTCATTGAAGGGATTCCTGGAAGCCCATGCCTTAAAGAAATACAAAAAATTGTTCTCACGAATACAGCCCACACCTTACGAATGGCTTTTCTCTGTAAAATATGTGTTGCGTTTTTTTATTTTGTTTTAACTGACCAGTGGAAAATGTCATGATGCCATTTCTGTCCTCAGGTCTCTGGGAGGGACCCCGAAAGAAATGTGTACACACCAGAAATCAAAGGAAATAAAATAATAATAATATTAATAACAGTGATGATAATAATAAATGCAAAATGCCATACACTAACTAAAAAATGATTTGGAAAAAATGAAACAAAGAAAAACGCCCTTCTTGTTCGTACATTGTTCGAGCATCAAACAAAAAAAGGCATCTATATTTTTATTTCAAAATGTGTTTAAAAAATTATTCTTGAAGGTGGACTTTTTAAAATACAAACTGTGCAATAATTTTAAAAAATTACAATTTTCTGCTAGAATTTAATACTTTCATGAATTGAAATTTACCGATTCAGCAATAATTTGCAACAAAAACAATAAAGAAATATTAACTCCGACAGATATCAATATTTTAATAAATTTTTGCGTCTAAACATCGTGGCGGTGGGGGATAACCAAATAACTTTATGAAACACTGAGTCATGTTGTAATTTAATTTATTTTAAAAATTATAAAATAAAGTCATAAATTTGGTTGTAAATAAATAATACAGACAGGACCGGATGCAGCCTAGGGTCACTTAATCTTTTAAATGATTTTAATTTTCTAGATGTTATAATTTCTAAATTGCTTATAAATAATCAATATCAATACGATAAACTCATATGCATTTTTTTGATTGTTTTATAATGTTGGTTATGAAAAATATGTTTTTTTTTTACTATGCTTTTTTTGTTGAACTATGTGCTAGTTTGCTTAGCAAAGAGTGAAAAATAGTGAAAGAATATTTTTATTGACAAATGAAAGATAGTTATTCTAGTAACTAGTTTATTTAAATAATTTACAATAAGTTTATACTACTTTTAGCTATGTAAATGTCACTATATCACGAGTAAAAATATTCAAGACGGATGCGGGTGAGTTAGAGGGTAGCTCTGTCTGTGTGTGTTGGGGCGATAATCCATAACGATCATTTACGATTTCTAGTTGGACGGCCTTCTGTGTCCATGCCTAAAACTGTAGAGATAGGTACCCACATAGAAAAATATTTTTACCATTATTTTTTAAAAAAGAAATATTTCTAAAATAATAATTTCATAAATAAATTTGTAAATAAGTCCCGGAAGTTTTTTTAAATTCCGTGACTTATTTGATTTTTTGCAAGAATTTCCAAATCAAAGTGTTTTTCACTGTAGAAAAGACGCTAAAATTTAATTATACTAATTTTTGATCAGCGCGCTGACACAACAACAAAAAAAAAATACAAAACAAAAAAAAAAATACAAAACAAAACAAAACAAAACAAAACAAAAAAAAGATTTTTAACAAAAATTTCGAACATTCTAATAAAAAAGGATAAAAAATACAATAATAAAATAATCCTTTTTAGTCTTTCCTCTTAGTCTTAAGTAACATAATGATTTTTTAACAATTAAACTTTGTTTTTATTAGGTTTTTGGCATTTTTCATCATGGTATGCTAAATTCTAAAGAATTTGTATATCATTAAAATGCGTCAGTGGTATTACTTATACATTCAGTTTATCTTGAATTCGTACTAGTGTTTTCTTTTCTGGAGGTAAAGTGTATAAAAACTGTCCAAATGGTCTATATATCCGAGCGCTTTCGGCTATTCTATTAGTCATTGATGTTTTTTTAAACTGAATATGTAGATTTTATGTATATCTATAGTGATGAGACTTTTTTAAAAAATTTTCCAAACACGGTTCAGCACGTTGTGGCCGTGTTCATAGTTCATTTTATTGAGTGCTGGCTTTTTCTTTTTTATTATTAATGCTTCCATTATTTTCAGATGTTTGTTTTCATGCAGATGAGGCTATTATTATGGTTATATTTTCCATAAGTATTTTTCAGACGGAGTTTGGTAGGCTTCCATGTGTGTTTATGGTTTGAAAGATGTAACGTGAGTTTTCTTGATAAGCATGTCTATATGATAATTATATTGCACATACAAGCTTATCAGGTAGATTTACGTTACCCTCAAAATTGAATAAACCCTAATAGCAGTACCTTGTCAGTCGTCTTTAAATTAATGTAACTTGTTTAAAAGAGGGATTGCTGCTGCTCTCTCTCTTTCTCACACACACACACACACACACACACACACACACACACACACACACACAAACACACACACAGGACTGGATAGCTTAAAACTCCCCCAAAATAATGGGATGGAACTGTAAAAATGCACCAACCTAACTTCCCTCTCCGACCTAACATATCCTAAATCCCCACTCCTTTTTACCAACTAAACCAAAGTTCTTAATCAACTAATTAGACTATGCATTCCAAATAAATACAGCTTAAAAAGTCAACACACGACTAGTCCAAATTCTAAAAAAAAAAAAACTAAAAAAAAAACAAAAAAAAACAAACAATAATGAAACTCTAGTTAGGAAAATTCGGTAATTTTTGACAAGATAGGAAAATTCGGTAACTATGAAATAAAAGTCGATTGAAAATTGACTTTAGGGCCGTTCTGGTGTGGGGATTTAGGGGCTAAGCCGCTTCCCCTATATTTTTAAATAATTTAAAATCGTTCGGTTCAGATAAAACACCACCACCAGGCCCTTACTTGCAGAAGGTGATCTTAGGGGGGTAGGCCTCCTTCCCCAATATTTTTTTAAACGCATTATTAACTATGGGATCTAGATAAAACCCCACTACAACAATAACAGGGCTTTATTTTCTGGTTAGGGGGCTAACCCTACCTTCCAGTATTTTTAAATAAATATTTTTTAAATAAGTATTTATTTATTTAAGTCTATTGTTTTCATTCAAGCAAATAAAATCTATTTATCTAAGTTAAAGTTAAGTTCTTATATCTTTTTAATTTATTATTTTAATAAAAAGTAGTAAATAAATTAAATTGTAGATAGCCATTTCTTTTTAAAGAAGCAAAAAATATATAGCATCATTTCTTTGTAATTTTTCTTGAAGAACTGTATTTATTGACAATTTACAACAAAACACAACTATATATTACATTTTGTTTCAAGAAAGTAAAACTAATTGAGAAGTAGCCCCTTTTTGCAAAAAAACTAATTGAGAAGTAGCCCCTTTTTGCAAAAAAACTAATTGAGAAGTAGCCCCTTTTTGCAAAAAAAAAAAAGAAAAAAAAAAGCAACATGTTCAAACGTCAAACATTAAAGCTGTAGTTATTAATTATAAACTTAATTTACACTTTACAGTTATCTGGATTCTTTCGTTACCGAATTTTCCGTTACCGATTTTTCTGGGCATCGAAACTTTTTAGCATCACTCTCTACGTTGAAAGTTTATTCACCAACGTCGCAATCAGGAAAACAATATAAATTATATGAATTGTTGTAGATATTTTTTATGATTAAACAATATCTACAACAATCCATCTCTACCTCCATTAAAAATTCGTCCTAATATTAAAAAAAATCTAATCATGATCCTTTTTATGACCACCAAAATAACAAATACGTACAATGCGATGGTGTCATTATAGGTGAAAGTGAAATTTTGAAAGGCTGGGATTCAATTAACCAAAACGACACTCGGAAGTTAATCTATTCTATGAAAAATAGAGTGTTTGAAGTAACAGCCAATCATAGAAAACAAACTAAATATTAATTAATTTCTATAAATTTTTAGTGTTTGTCACTTTTGTAATAAAATTTTTCAATGGCCTTAATCGTTTTTTGAGTTTTTGAATAATTTTATTTTTACAATAAATGATTTTCTACTCATAACAATTATTTGAAACTTTCGGATTATTAATACTACAAAATATTAAAAAATTATCTCAATTGCTAAAGTTAAAATTCAGCTGGTCTTATAATTATGCACTACATGACATTCTCATTTTAGTAAAAGACGTAAATGAAATACATGAATTACAACAAAAAAAACATTAAAAAAAAACTTCGTATGAACATAACAAGGACAAAAAATCCCGTTTCTTGATGTATTCGTAGACACAGTATATTTACTACCTCTCCATAAAAAAAACAAAAACAACTAAAAACGTGCACGTTTAACGATAAAGGTGAATGTTCTATTTACAAAATAGATACGAAACTTAATAAACCGTACATAATCAAATTCTTCAACAAAAATGATTTTCTACTGAATTTAAAAAATAAACAAACTCACATTAATAATGGCTTTCCTAATTACGTCGTTGATGAACAAATTAGACAAGCTATTAGGAATATAAACATGAATAAAAATGAATACATCATCAAATAATTATTATAAGTATATCAAATTACTATCGTGATCAAATGCATTCTAACTATAAGCAGGAGGGAAAACGACTCATATACACTTTATCCCCCACTGATCCAAGTAAAAAAGATTGGTTGTAAATTTAAAACCAATTTAGTTGTCAAAAACAATTATCCGTCAACTTGCATCTTAAAAAAGGCCAACATTGTATATCAATTTAGATTTCTGTAGTTCAATTTGGCAGCATTTAAAAGGACCCATGTCCACATTCACAGTTAAACAGGTACTGGTCTCACCCTACGTTGTTAATTGGTTCCAGAGGTCATGGCTTCGAAAAACGACTTAAGTCGAAATAACCACACTATAAACCGCAAATAGGCACCCCCATTGCATATCACAGTATTTATATGTACGTACAGTATTCTGAATAATAAAATAATTTGTTAGCCATATAGCCTTACGATAAAGCGTTAAAGACCGCAAAATAAGATAACAACTCACAGATGTTTTCATATTTCGTTATTTAGGATTTATGATGAAGATATTAACATTTACTGTCTTATTTATTGTACAGTAACATGATTTCATGTGCTTTTAACGCTTTTCTAGTGATATTACGACTTCAATATTTGTGGCGGACAGTCGAATAAAATGACTTAAACTTCATTTTTATTTTTCCATATATATTTTTTTGACAAACGACGTATAATCGAGAATGACATAACTCGAAACGACGTAACTCGAGGTATACCTGTATTAGTTGAAAATACGCCTGTATTACACCAAAATAATAAGCACAAACTTAAAAACCTAGAAGTTTATGTAAGAGAATTAAAGCCAAAAATAAATAAAGTCAACAATGAGTATAGCAATAAAATTCTTAAATGTTTGTAGCAGCAAACTTTATGAAAATGAAAATAATGATAAATTAGGAAATACAAAAGTTGCCTCCCTTGCATCCAAAAAAGGCGTCGTGAATTTGAAATTAGTATAGATAGAATGATAAAAAACGCAGTAAAACGAACAGTAAAAATGTCTCGAATTTACCGAAGTATAATGGTCTCAGATAGGATTGAAAGTAATTGGAAAAATAAAAATTATTTGAAAGAAAATTTTGGTATTTTTCTTCAGTTTTCCACGGCTACCAAGAAATTGATTCGTGGACTCGAAAGGATTAAAACAAAAAAATAAACAGAAATAGTATGTCTATTTAACCAAACCTGTTTCAATGGAACTATGCTGCCTAAATACACAAATATACATACATACATATATGTGTGTGTGTGTGTAAACGTAAATATTTGATATTAAATAATCAACATCAAAATTTTAACTGGTAAGTATTTTTGTTGTTGTGTGCAAAGTGCACTGTGAGTGCTGTGAAACATGAAAACTAGTGTTCTCTTTGTTGGGGTCTGAAAGCATATCGAAAGGTGGAGAGATTTCAGGACACGCGATCACCAGCAATAATGAACAGGCGTGTCGTGTAAAGATGCACATGGATGATATAACAATAATAATAATAATAATAATAATAATAATAATAATAGTGTTGATAATAATAAATGCAAAATGGCATACACTAAAATGATTTGGAAGGAAGTTAAGTCGATGCGAAAAATATTGCGGTGGATTTGATTGACGGTGAGAAGGCGCGCAACATGATCCTCTAACCAAGTACCTTCGAATGTCTTACTCTTCTTATGATATCCAAGATCAATGGGACACTAGCAAAATTCTTTCATCTTAACCACCGAAGGAGAAATTCTGAGAGAAACAGTATCAAAAGGAGAGAGATCATTCAAGAAGATTCATTGTTTGACCATTTTCCAGAGCCATAGGCATTCGCATTACTAATAAAAAATGGCTACTTTTTCAATGCTTTGGAGTATATAACTTCGTAAAGCAGAGAAAGTGAAAAGATCAATTTAGAAAGGAACATAATAAACAAAATATTCACGACATTATAACAACAGACTAAAAATAAAATAAAAGTAAAAATAAATACGAATTCTTTCAGATTTTGAAATACAAACGGACCCCCACATAGTCTCAGTTAGAGGAGCCAGTCTAGTAGTCGTAAAACACGATGCAATAAAACTAAGACATTTTTAAATTAGAAACCTTTTAACTGCTTTTATGATTACAAATGTTTTTTTCGATGAATTTTTACAAGAAGTGTTTTCAGTTTTTAAAATTTTAATTATAATAATTTATAAAGTTTTAAATCTTTTAAAATGTATTAATTTGTAGTGGCCAAATGATAACGCTATAAAATTTAAATTGAATTTAATAATCATAAATAGAAAAGCTTACTACAATTCATCGATCCCTAGTATTTTAAAAACAATTTTGAAATTTTGTGTGTCTTAACGGGTCGACTTTTGTAAAACATACACGACGTTATCTGAAAATAAGAGCGCTACCTATAATAATTTAAAATTTATTGGTAATTTTCTAAGATTTTCTCAACAAGCGTCTTCGTAAGTAATCAACGTATATAAAATTGAATATAATATAATTTGCTTAGAATATTTCTTTAATTTTAAAGATTACTAGATAATATTACTGGCATTCAATATTGCTGTCACATCTGGTCTGGTGCTTTTGCTATGTATTTAGAGATTCTTGATAAAATACAAAATAGAATCTACACTATTATTGGTCCTTCATAGAGACTCTGAAGAATTATGATGACTGTAGTAAGGATGGTAAATAAAAATGTGTTGTTTTGGTGTAAGGAATATTGTACTTTCTATGGATTATGGCGAGTTTAAAGATAAGACAGTTTGAAGACCAGCCCCCTCCCCGTCCCCCTTTTAGCCTTGTGCCATATTTCTTGTAAAATCACAAGAATAAATATAGCTTTCCTCTTTGGTATCTAGAATTTATGAATTTAAACGTACTGCTAGATTGGCGGAAAGTTACAGTTGAAATGGCTAGATAACCGTAAGTTTTTTTCTAACAGTTTCACAAGCAAGAAATGCGAGAGAAGATCTCGCACTTCTTGCTTGTGAAACACTCTTCCGTCTTCTTGTTTTCCAGTCAACTTTGATTTTATCGTTATCTTTTGTTTTATTTTCTTTTTCTCATATTCTCTCACACCCAGTAATCCTTTACGTCTTAGTGACTTTATCGCCTGGCTTGTGGGTGAAATGATGTTTTTTTTTTAAGTCAAAAACTTATTTAATACGTTGTATTCGTCAAGTAATGCTTTTCAATGATATCACCTTTAGTCAAATTTTCCAAACATCAGACTATCAATAAATCACTCAGTACGTCAGAAAAACACCTACCTCCGTGTTAAAAAATGTTGTTCTGCAATATTTTAATATTTGTTTCAACTCAAATTAATTTAATTTTAAGTCGGTTAAACTATATTCTATATCAAGTAAGTTTCAGAAAAGTATATTTTATTTTTGAAAGATATTTTTAATAAAGAGAATTATGCTGTGTTGACAGATCTGTCGATATGGACGAATTTATTCATTTTAATGATAAGTAGAAAAACAAAAAAAAATTAAATTAACAGTTAACTTAAATTCGGTTTGAAATACGCCAAAGTATTTTACTTATTGGGAATATTAAATTTAATCTATTACCTTGGAATTAAAATTAAAGCTTCAAGAAGTTATTTTCATTTCTTAAAACCCATTTTAAACTTCGGTATCGTTCTTTTTTTAAAGAACCTAGATAAAGTGAGTAACAATATAAAGTAAATTAAATAAATTCAAATTCAAAATTTATATTTAAAATTCAATTTGTACTTTTACCACTGAATATTAAATAGTTGAGTGAAAAAAAGAAAGAAAAGAAAAGAAAAAAAAAAGAGAGCATGAGAAAGAGAGAGAGAGTGGGGATTAACTGAGGCTGGTAATGAGGAAATTTTTTTGTCATTATCGTAATTTTTTTTTTAACCTAATTACTAAAAAGAAATTTTCTGTAAGTTGTAAGAAAAATATCTTAAAATATTTGCGTGTTCGTTCATGTTGATTTTCTGTCTAAACGTTTTAATTTCGGATAGTCCTTAAATATTTAAAACTCTCGAGAAAGACCCGCGACAATTTCAAGGTTTTCCTATTTGAATTTTCTGATGAATCTTAATTCTTCAGTCAATGAAGAATTAATTGAATTGATTGAATAAACTAATAGCGAGTTACAACAATAAAGTATCCGTAGAAATTCCTCTATCACATCGTTAAATATTTGAGCTTAACAACTTTAACAAAATATTGCAATAACGAATATACATATGAATGCTGAAATTGATTCGTGGACTCGAAAGGATTAAAACAAAAAAAGGATATCGGCTGGTCGTTATTTTAAGAAGTGGGTACAAATGAAAAGATTTGACAACTTTTTCCATTTCATTAAAACAGACGGTGTTAAACACTTCTATCTTCCTTTTTTTTTTTTTTTTTTTTTTTCTTTCTTTCTTTCTTTCTTTCTCGTCTTATGAACACTTTCATTAATAATAATTTAAAAATACTTCAGTAGGCGATGTTATTTTATTTATGCTAACTGAATTTGAATTGTTTTACTCGGTTTCCATCGTTCGATAATATGCGTTTGAAAAATGGCGCTTTTATAGTTTTTTTGTGAGGTGGGGGTCACCTTATCTTCTCGGATTCTTTTATATTAAAAAAAAGTTGAACGACCATACATTCGGATTAACTCATACTTTATTGCGTTTCTGTGGATGTATCTACATTAATAACCAACAAGGATTATTTTAGATTTCTTTTGGGGGTATTTTAGATTTCTTTTGGGGGTATTTTTACTGTGTGGTGGTTTCAGTCAACATGGCGGAGTCACCCCATCAATCAGAGTAACAGGAAACACCTGAGTTTTTAACTCACCATCATCTTGGGTCTCTGCTAGGTCCAAGAACAAAGATGCTCTATGAGAGCTTTCAAGGTAAGTACCAGGAATTTATCTCGGGGAATAAACTGATAACTGTGCGCCGGTTCTTCTCCACCCTCCCTATATAGGGCCGTAAAACTGATATTCGCTACGGATATCAGCAGAATTGTCGGGTTGCATCCGAAATGGGCTCTGCGAGCCTAGGTCTATCCGACGCAGTCCTGACTCCCACAAATTTCTGAACGCTCTGTGCTTAGACTCTTAGAAAATGTCTATCAAGTTGGTATGCCTGAATACGAAGGGTTTGAAGAATCGAAATGAGTCGTCCCGCGTGCTTCGTGATCTGTTCATCGGTGTAAATTTGTTTGCGAGATCGATGTTTCTTGTGTTGTCTAGCGACTTTGTTGTCTATTCAGCATACGGGGACGAGCTGACCAGAGGATTTTCCTTGCTGGTGAAGCGTTCCCTGGATGTAAGGGTGGACCTTGTCTATGTCTATTGGTCGATTGGTGGTGGCCGACATTGCCGTGAAAAGTGGTTCATTTCGAGTCGTGGTGTATTCACCGAACGATCAGATGGTGTGCGCTTCGTACTTCTGCCAGCTGGGGCCGTTCCTTGTGGATTCAGCGCGCCTAGTTCTAATGGGGCACTGGAATACCATTCTAGACTCCAAGTTAGACAGAGGGCGGGGATCTAGCGAGAGAATGAGTGATCGTAGCTTGGTTGATCTGAACGACATCTCTGGTCTCGTCTATAGATACCGGATCGATGACCCTGGGCGAGAAGTATGGACGTGAGCTCTTAATTAACTATCCAACTATATGGTCAGCTATCTGGATAGAAGAGTAGATCTAGATTTTCTAAATTGGCCCACGTTCCATTGGTTAGGCTGTTCGGACCACAAACTCGTTTGTGCTTGGATGTCGTTAGACATTAGGCCTAGAATGGCTGGACACTGGAAGTTCAACGTGACCTTACTGGACGGGGATGAATTCCGGCTACAACTGACTAGATTAGTGTCGCGAGATATTAGTGTGAGTGGTAGATGGAAATAAGTGGTGGGGAATCTTAAGGATAGGATCAGATCTTTCACCAAAGGATAGCGGCAATGACTCTCAGCAGATAAGGCTAAGAAAGTGAGATAGTCTGGCCCGGGCGATGGCTGGAGTAATCCCTTAGAGATAGGCCTAGCTAAGCAAACGTTGGAGCATCCGGCTAGCGAGCGCTACCAGGCGAGATAGTTAGGCACTGACTAACCAACTAACAAAATGTCCAACGAAGCTGTAAGCATTGCGAAGGGAGGAAATAAGTCGAGGTTCCGATCATTTCATTCGTGAGGTCGACACCCCGGATGGGTACAACTTTCGGTCGACCAACGACATGCACGAGGCGTTTCGGCGGCATTTCCAGAATTGATTCACAAAAGAGCTTGATCTCTGTGAGCAAGAGTTTAACAGGTATTTGGTTGACTCTACTCAACTCTCATCGAATGAAGCGACTGGCTGTGAGGGTGAGATTACAGAGTCCGCGAGGAATTGAAGAGGGTCGGCAAGGGCAAGTCTCCAGGACTTGATGGTCTGACCTACGAGTTGTACTTGAGGCTGTCACACAACAACTGATTCTGGCAGGGATCCGTCCTCGATCAGATCTCCAGAGGTGTGATCACGATATTGAAAAATGACAAACATGGGGGGGGGGAATTTAGACGACTACAGGTCCATGACTCAAACACAAAGTTAAAAGATTTTGGTCAAGATCCTGACAGAGCGTTTGCAGTCAGTTACCGAGATTCTGTTGGGATCGAAGCAGACTTGAGCAGTCAAGCGCCGAACAATTCAGAGCAAGCTGCATCTGATCCGCACGATCGTAGAGAGTGTAGAAGACGACGAAGAAGTCGCGCTGATGAATTTGGATCAATTCAAGGCATTCGGCAGGGTCGACTTTGGTACCTGGTGGCTACCTGCAGGCAGCTGGTTTCCAACCCGATTTCTGCTGATTAGGTAAGTCGATTAGATGAGTCTATTAGCTTGCTGTGTTACTCTCCTAATGCTGTGGTACAGGTGAATGTGAAGTGGTTGAGCGATTTTGCGCTGTCGTGATCGGTTCCTCAGGGTTGTCCGCTGTCGACCATACTTTACGCTTTGGCGCTGGTGCCTTTCCTGCGCCGGCTGAGGGACAGACCGGCCCTACGCGGAATCGGTTTCCTTGAAAGAGCTCGAGCCAGGATTTCCGCATACATCGATGACGTATCCATTTTCGTGTCGCGCCGCAGCGACATTGAAGGCGCTTGAACGGTACGAAAAGGTCACGTGGTCCAAGATTAATCACGTCTTCCAGCTTGCAGTTAGGTGCTTGGAAGGGCATTATTCTTCCGGGGCCCTAAAATTGGACTGACGTTCCCATCCACATTCTTGGAGTGTGGTTCAGGCCAGATCTTCAGCTGGAGAAGAATTGGTCGGAGGTACAGGCAAAGGTAGGATTTTGAAAGGTAGGGCCGATGTGTGTTGCGTGTACTTTTCCCCCTTATACTTTACCGGTTGTCTGTACTTCCCTACTCTAAGGATAGTTTGGAGGCGCTCGAGTTCTTGCTCTTCTTCCCCTTGTGGGCGGGGGTGGTAAGCCGTGGGTTCGCAGATAGGTTTGTTTCTAGTGTCCGTGTCATGGGTGCTGGGAATGCTACATTTGAGAATTCCGACACTCCTTGCGGCTGGTTTTCCAACGCTGCGTGTTGACAGAAGAATCACTGTAGGTGAGGAGGAGTGTTACTAGCCTTACTATGGCCCCATTCCATCTTGGTGCTGTCATAAACACCGGAAGCGGAAGCAGGAGCCTTTACTCCTCGGTCCGGTGACCTTTCATGGCCTAGGAGGGCATAGTATTGGGAATTAATGGACCCGTTCTGTGTTCGGTTCGGCTCGGCTCGGCTTGTCGGTGGGCGAGTTGCGCTCTTTTTGTTCCTGAGCACCAGCGGCGGATTACCTCAGTAACTCTAATTTTTCGCTTACCTGGCAATTGATCGATCTACCTATCAATGACAGGAGAAATTCCTGATTGTCAACGGTGTGGTCGTGGTTTAGTGGAAACGGCTAAGGACGCCTTCTGCCATTGTTTGCTGGTTGCCCGTTGTCGGAGCATGTCAGCGAGTTGATGGCTCGTATCGATCCCGAATATCTCGTATCTACTGATCTCGCGTATGTGTGCGACAATGTTGCCATCATGTTCCAGGTTGAAACGGTTGGTGTTTCTCACCTTGCTAGCCCTGACAAGAATGGTGGTGTGGATGACGCGAACAGAGGGAATCTTACGAAACGAACACTATTCTTATTGGGATCTGATTGGATTTTTTCGGCATCAGCTCAGGATGAAGATCAGAACTGATATAAAACGTTTGCTTTCAGCAGATTTTAGCAAAAGGTCGATGCAAGTTGTGAGCCTGGTTGGTGTGAATCGGGCCAATCTTTCTTTTTTTAGTCCTCCAAAATTCACAACGGGGCAAATTCCTGACAGACCTCATCCCTGGTTAAACTAGTCTCTTTTGTTTGCCTAATTAATATGAGTGACTGGCGTGCCCAGCCTGGTCTCAGCCCCATCTTTCGTTATGGCCCCTGTTAAGATTCCCAATCTCCCCAATTTTTGTTTTTAATCCACGCCTTTTATCTTGACGGAATCAGCCGTTCTCAAATTTATTTTATCTCTCCCTCACCTCTAGCGAGAGAGCTTCTTGATTCTGCATATCAGTAGGATACAGCGGCCTCTCTTATTTTTGTGTTTTGGTCGGGCCATAGTAAGACAGTTTTACTTTTGTTTGAATTCTTTGGTTTGTTTTATTTGGTTATTGGAATCATCCCCCTCCCCATTTCATTTCAGGGCATAAGCGTGGGGCTTTTTCACGCAATCAAAATGGAATAGTCCATTATTTAGGAGATATTTAGCAGGGCGTAACGATTGTGCGAACTAACGAAGGGAGGAACAAGCCTGAATGGCACATTTTTTTCTATTTTTCTTCGAAGAATCAATCTATTTTCTTAAAATCAATTTATATTCTCAATAAATCACGTATCATTTTAAATATGTATTTTTATATATTTTAGAATATATTGTGAGTGAGAAGATGAAAAGAAAACGAATCAAAGCGATATATCATTTATAGAAAATCATTTTTCAATAAATATTGAATTGTTTTTTCATATTTCAGTCCAAAAGAGGAAAGAAAGCAGTAATTAACTACGACAGACCTACACTTACATAAGAAAATCTAACATGTTTGATTCTGAGAATTTTTTATCTTAGTTTGTAAGTAACCAAGTCATTTGTGTAAAAGATTTTTAAAATAACTCATTGGAAAATAATATTTTCTTTATTAACAGAATTAGAATTCATTTTTGGAAAAAAGAATAAAATAATAATTAAAATTTTATAATTGGCTGATTTTAAATAATTTGTTTACATTTAGTGGGGTAAAATGTTAAAAACAAAAGTACTGTAACATAACATGATGGAAATTGTTTTTTGTCAAATTAAAAAGAAAAAAAAAACAACAATTTCCAGTCATAAATAAATCAGCAAACATTTTGTGCATAAAATGCTGCATAGACTTTCTTTTAAAAACTAATTTTAAATGAGGAGAATTACAAAATGTGGTGATAAACATAACCAAAAATATTATAATTCTAATATTGTGATCAGCACCGTTCTGTCTTGAAAGTTTTGTTCTTATCATGAACATCATCTTTTTTTTTTTTTTTTAAAATAGACATTATATTGAGAATATAATTTGTGATATGTTTAATTGAAATACATGTGAACCAGTGATAAGCTGGTGAACAAATACACTATTGCAATGTATTCATACGTATCGAACCGCCATCATAGATGTAAAATATAAGCAATAAATTTTAAAATATCTTAAAAAATTGGTCCTAGAGATTTGTTTCAAAGTCAGTAAATTTAAGAATTAATTAACTGGATTTTTAAAACGTAATATTTACTTTTTATAGAAATCATAATGAAAATAACGTATATTTAAGCACGGGAGCCAGTGAGGTCACAGGTCAATCTTTCAATCCCTCTCTTAAATAGCGCAGGAATCCCCCATCCCACCAAAATAGAAAAAAAAAACCCTCAAAAAACCGGAACATTAGCAGTGCAATAATCAAGCCATTGATCTTTTATATTTGAAAATAAATTATCTTTAATCTTATATAACCAATTGTTTAAGAATATAAGTTTTTACTCTATACGATTTTTATACTAGAAAGTATAAAAAAATAAAATTATTTATTCGACTAAGTTTTATAATTAATTATTTACTAATGTTCATTTTTTTTGGTGGGGTGGGGGATTCATGCACTACTTAAGAGAAATGATGCATTTAATGCATTGCTTTTATTTATTTATTATTATTATTATTTTCTTACTTATTTGATGTCGTAAAATATCTACTAATTGTACCCAATGTGATCTTTTTTAAAAAAATATTCTGAGTTTAAGAGTTATTGAATTATCATATTACACTTCCGATAATGAGAATTTCAATTAGTCAACCTAAGGCAGTAATTCAGAAGTATTTCCTTTTTGAACATCTATACAAAAATAATCTAAAATGCTAAAAAACAGTTAAAATTCTTTATAAAAAAAGATTCACACTGAAAAATAGCATTAAACTACATTTATTTTTACGAATCTCTACAAACATATCTTCCATAAGAAATGCGAATGTCAGCGTGTTCACTGTGCCACTCTTTTTTAACTACTATTTTTTTTTTTTTTTTTTGCTTCTAGGGCCCAACATATCATACCATTTTGGAATCAGGCCGACTCCGTGAGCAAATTAAAAACATTCCGGGCCTAATCTGGACCCGCAATCCCGAAAGTCTTGATTCCTAAGTTGTCATTACTGTGATTATTTTCGGCGATTTTTACGTGATTTTTTGCGACGAATTTTTTTGTACGATAACAGTTTTTATAACTTGGAAATAAATTTGGGAATAATCTAAATTAATTGCGAAATCCAGACAAAGTTACCCTTGAAATAAAAATAATTGTTTGAACGGAAAATTAATTGGCGGCAGAATAATTATCGTTCAACTTTTAAAAGGTATACTTAAAAATATTATTGCAATACTTAAATGCAGAGATCAATTTTGAGTTCTTCTCTAGTTTATTGTTTCCTATCGCATCTAACAATTGTGATGAAGGCCCAATCCAGAGCCCTCCGTAGGAGCTAGCTTAAATGCTGCATGATAGGGTGGTTTTTAAGCTAGTTATTTAATACTAGAAATTCATATGACGAACATCAACAGGAAAAAAATAAGCAATGCGATGAATGTCAAAATCACATTGATTTTTTTTTAATAATAAGTGTTAAGTGTAGTTTTTTTTTCTGTCCATTCTGAAATAAAATCATATGCAGTTTCGACACGCGAAAAAAAAAAAAAAATGAAAAAAAAGCGATACCTCCTATTTTAAATAAGTTACCAAAAGTCAGGGAATTGTCAGATTTCATTGCAATTTTTAGTATTTATTCATTAATGAATGAATTTTATTATTTTCTTTTTTATTTTTATTTTTAGGTTTTTCGGAAGTATTTTTTCGGGTTAGGAATACCCACTCTACTTAACTCGTGGTTAATCTGTACTGTATTCCTAATTTTTACATTATTATAAAGCCGAAGATTAAAAAAGAATTCGAGTGTGAACAATACATAATAATTTGTCTCGAGATCTTAAGCAAAGAATTCAGGAAAATTCAAAAATCGTTTTTGTTGAGAGTTAGTGATACCTAATTTTAGCAAAATATACTGGATCTCTGATGTATATTTGTTTGTGAAAAATTAACATGGATTTTTAAGTAAGATTTTGAAACTCTTTCAAATCTTGGTCGTTGCTGATAAACTTGATATAAAATAAAAAATTGAAAAATATAGAGTTTAATCATAATGCCATTTTCGAATATGAACATTTTTTTAATTATTTTATTTTACAACTCTTTCATTTTTTGTTTTATGGTTGATCAAAAAACAAAATTTTGTATTATGTTCCTTGACAAAAAAAAAAAAAAAAAAAAAAACGGCGCTTTTCACGGCCACAAAAATCATTGAAAGTTTTGACTAATCTACTCATGCTGATAATATTTTTATCTGTATCATGTTTATGATAATGTTAGAAATATAGTAAGGATAAAGAAATCATTTGATTACAGGAATTGTTACTGACCAGAAACATATTTTCATAAAGTTTTCTACTTTATGGGCTCACACATTTTTGGGATCATGGTGCGAATTATTTTTTAAGTAGTAGTTTAATTGGTAAGACTACTATTGAACATGTTGACAAATGAGGACTTACTCTGCTAAGGAAAATGTATTTTTCTTATATTTTTGACAACAAGTAAGTAATAAATTTACAAAATCTAATTAATTAATCTTTAAATTTACTATTTTTCTTCGAAACAAATGTTTGTGACAGATATTACATTTTTAAGAAATTTTTAAATGTCTATTTTTCGGGATCCATCAAATTCGTTAATCGAAATGAATGAGTGAGTTTGTTTTTACATTTTTGTTTTAAAAATGTATAAAACCTTTATTTAAGGACGTAAAATATTTTTCTTTTCTTACAGATTAGATTTAAGTTATCTTTCTAATAAAACCAGACTTTAACTTCAAAAGTCATTATTTAAAATGCATTTTTCAGATTTTTTTTGGAAAGTCCGTGAAGGTAAAAATATTTTTCTTCTTGTTCTTCTTCTTTTCATGCCTTTACTGAGCACAACTGTCATGAGATACGTGATTGTTGTCGTTAGGTAACTCATAAAAGAAAGTCTTTTCTGAACAACATATTTTTCAGTATTTTAGCAGATTATTGCTGTAGTCGGGTTTCTTGAATCTTCAGTTATTTCCGCCTCACTTCTCGCGCTTTTATTTTTTATTTTTTTGCAACTGTTCAATGTGTACCGATTATGTGCTCAGTCATCACCAGTATGTTATTTGTTACACAGCTTCTTCAGTTCAGTTTTCGTGCGAAGTCCTGGTATTTTTCATTATTATTATTATTATTATTATTATTATTATTATTATTTCGATTTCTGCTATGGTCACACTACCTACCAATTCTGCCGGAGGGCCTATGGCAGGTAAGTGATGTGTTGTTATGGCTAGCGTTACATAGACAAAATTCTTATTAATGTGAGAGCTGTAATTATCAAGACAATATTTTATATTTCTCTTGAGCTGAGATTTCCAGGGATTTTTTCAATGTATTGTTGTGTTCCTTTTTTATCGCTCAAAGCGCACCTGGT